>BMAO01020138.1:0-136039 GCA_019973975.1 Trichonephila clavata | reverse complement strand
TTCGAGCGAGTTCTTTTGAAGAGAATTTTATTTGTGCTTTATCTTTTTTTTAAATAGTAGGATTATATGTATTGGAATTCTTTGAAAATATCAATGCATTAAAGCTGTTTTCTATTGCTGATTTTTGAAATGAAGTTCTCGAAATGGAATAGTGCATTGGAGTCATCCAATCAACAGCTTTTGGAAGTGAATGAGTAAGAGTTATAATTACGTCCTTTATAAATTTGCTTGAGGGTATTGGGTGAATGCTCAAAGGAACGAGCTCACCCAAATAGGGCTTAGGGCAGGGGAGGCCAACCCGTGGCACGCTGGTTGTGACACTGGCAGGCGAAGATCTACTGAAATATTTGAAAGATATGTAATAAAATATAATTTTTTTACAATTTATTATAAATGTGGTTCTCTTAGACAAAAAAACCTCACAATTATCCTAAATACTTTAATTAATTGAATTAAAAAGGAAAATTATCATGTAAAGAATACTTTTTATTGTTCTCGTGCTGGCTGTCTAAAGGAAATGCACTTACGGTATTTTGGAATTTGAAAGAGTATATGTTTTAAAATATCTGGAAGTAAACAAGATTGGTGATGTTTGCTACTCAAGAATGAAGACTGACTTTAATATAAAGCTCTTCTTACCGTTATTATGGGACATTTAAATAATTTAAATTAATGATTACAGGGAAAAAAATGTGTTTTTCCACAATCTTGGTTGGTCATATGTAATTTGTAAGAAAAATTTTGTATCTTGTGTCTCTATTTTGAAGACAAGAGATTAACACGTTTCACAATAATGCAGAAACTATCTACCAAAATTAATAATGCTCCAAGCTACAATAGATTTAAAAATTTAATATTCATTTTATAGATTCATTCAGTGCTAGGTTGGATGATTGTCAGATCATACAATAAGGCTGATCTTTTCATAAATCCTCTTTCAGTTTATCTATAAGACGTTAATTGCTACCCTCCTGAATCAAAAACGGAATTATTAACCTACAGCACCATACTAAACTGAAAAACAAAAGAATTAATTTATTTCAACTCTATTGATCCAAATTATAGTGAAATTTGAAAATTTGAACTGACAGGCATTTTTTTTCAAATTTCCACAATTTGACTGTCCTATATTGTTGCAGTTTGGATTAACGCGTGTTTGTGAGCAAATTATGTTCGTAACAGAAAACTATTATGAACATTAAAAAAATCATTATATCGCTCAAATAACTTAATTTTGATAACATCTTCAAGAACTAATTCTAATAGAGGTGACTTGGTAAAAAAAGCTACACATTCAAAACCACATTAATCAAGTAATGAATAGTTAATAATAAATTACAAATAAATGTTTAAGTTTACCCATTTTAGTTTTATCCCTAAAAAGTTTAATTAACAAAAATCCCAAGAATTTATTATATTATTTTTAGATGTTCACTACTTAGACTTGCATAAAATTATGCTATTTGCGTAAAACCCCCCTAATTCAATAAGTAAAATGTTTTTACCTTTTTTACATTTTTTTTTTTTTGTTCAAAAAGTTGGAAGAGGCACGCATAATGATTTATCACTACATAGTGGCACTCGTACCAAAAAGGTTGGCCACCGCTGATTTAGAGCTGCAAACAGATCCCTCAGGAAACAACCACCCCCACGCCCAGTCTTAATTGGAAAAAAAAAATCAAATTTTACATTTTAAGGTATCCGACTACATTCGAACCGTGATTTTGCAAAGCGTACACACACACACACACACACACACACACACACACACACACACACACACACACACACAAATGAATATTTTTTAAAAATATTTAGTGTCCTCTTTAGATTAGAATACACGTGTAAAATTGTATAAAATTGAAAGGAAAATTTTCAAATGCTATTTAAAAACTCCATCAAGGAAGGTATGAAGCCACAAGTGCACCACAAGACACACTGCAGCTTGTCAGAGAGACACAAACAAGAAAAGGTTCAACGTGCTATTTTTCAATGAGGATAATAAAACTACAATAACTTAAACAAAATTTTAGAGTTTTGCCTGCAAATATCTTCCTGTATTGTGAGCAAAAAGTGTATGTGATTTGTGCTTTTTATTAAAATCACGATCATTTGAAACATTTTAGTTCCGCTTGATTGGATTTTTTCTCAAATTATCGAAGAAAAACTGAAAATTAGGTAAATATACTTTTTGTTAATTAATTTATTCCTTGCAATTACGATTTTTATTGTGTACAATAAAAATAGTTATAAAAAATGATTGGGGTGACTTAGTCACCCCACCTGACCAGTGGGCGCCTTCTCCCGGGTTAAATTTCCTAAAGATTTACTCAATGTTTATTTCCCATAAATGTTCAGTTCATACGAATAAAATATACAATTGGTAATGTTACTCAGCCAGTAAAAAAAAATTTAAAAAATCAAATCAGAAATTATTGTTTGACCCTTGTTTTAATTGTGCTCTATGCCAAATGCATCCGTAGAATTTATAATAACAAATTCGTAACTGTACACGATATCAGCATTTCAAAATGCATTTGTACTTTCATTGTAGAATTATTATAGCATGAAATATTTCTTATTAAGATATCCAACATTTGAATTTTTTGGTTTTCAGTTCATAAAGAAATGTTTATGTGATAATGACTAACTTCTTAACTATCTCTTTAGTTTCAATACTAAGAAATGAATCATGAGGTAAAAAAAAAAATATTTCCTTGGAAGTAGATTTATTCAAACAATTAAAACCATTCGAAAAAAAATTCTGCATATATAAAAATACTTCAGTATTGATAGAAAGTATCTTGTACATATGAAATTCAATCAGAAAGTATAAGAAAGTATAAAAGTTTTAAGGACAAAATTGAAAATACTTTAAATTTCTATGTCAATATTTGAAATTTGAATGGCTTAATCCTCATCATGTTTTCAATTCTGCATTTATATTTATTCTGTTTCGTTTTTATCGAGAAATATACGAATTTTTTTTGAAATGTTCATTCAATATGATGCATTTTTCTTGTATCATGGAAGAAAAAAATTTTGACGAGAAATGAAAAAGGGTTTGTTGATATAATTTTAGAAGCATTCAGATAAATATGAGGTATATGTAAGATAAATATCTCATTTTTTAATGGGGGGATATTTTAATTTGGACTTTCTATTAAAAAAGAGTTCTGAAAAAATTTTTAAAAAATTGAGGAATTCTAAAAATTTTTTGATCCTTTTTGATTGGAAAGTTATAAAGAGGGTGGAATGAAAGCTCAAAAAAAAAATAGAATCCTAAATGAAAACAGTCATGAGTGACTTGCTAAGCCTAACGTGGATTCTTTTCTCTCCATTTTTTGATATTGAAACTTCATTCCAGCAAGAATAATCAATTTCGTAAAGAAAAATAAACCATCTTCTTTTATGGAAAGTTTTTTTATTTATTTATTTTTACGTATAGATTTCTCTTTATTTTTTATTGGTTTTTTCAATGCCGCATGTCATCTTTGAGGTTGCAAGTTATTTTTCTTAATGGTTATTTTTATATTCTCGTGCTTATATTTTTTGGTTGAGTTTACTTTTAGTGTTTATGCATAAAGATTAAGAATTTTCAAACTGGTCCGTAGCTTCATTTAACTGTATTGATTCATTAAGACTTCTGTCTAAATATGTATTCGTTTTTATGGTTAAGGGACATGGTACGATTTTACGCAAAAAGTTTTAATTTAAGGATTTTCAAACATTTTTTGGTTGCCTCCTATGTGTGTATACTATGTAAAACAGATTTTGTGCTCAAAATTTCATAAAAGCTAACCATTTAATTTTTTAAGAAAAATACTTAGAATTTGTGAAGTGATTTTAAAATGCTTCTCCTCTTACAAAAATTTAAATACACGCATGAAATTTGATTTACAAGTACGTCAAACTATATATAACAAAAGTTGTATGGGTTTTGCGATAAAATGATTGGTATTCGTATAATACTTCTTTTTATGAATGCTTATTGGAAATTCCTTAAAAAATGCACAAATTCTGAGTTCAATTATTTTTTTTAAAAAAAAGTATTGCTTAGATTTAAAAATGAATACCAACTTTTGTTGCATGTACTATTAGCAATAGCTAAAAAAATTCAAAGCATTAGACACAATAGAAAAAAGGCCTTAGCATTTTAAATGAAGACAAACTAGTTATTTTATATTTCTGAGATAAGTAAGTTTAAAGTTTTGATTTGCCATAGGGATGTGAATAAAAGCGAACGTAACAGCTATCATAATTCTGTGTTTTTTAAGTTTAGAGCTTTCAAATTTTGTTAGGTTATAGAAAGGTATATAAAAATAATTTAAGCTATGAAAGTTAAATTTAATTTTTTTGACCGATTTTTGTCAATTGAACTTGTCTAAAGATGAAAAGATATATTTATTAAAATGTTAAGGTGGGCAGATTTAGTTACAAAATTCCTTGTTTTAAAATATTTAGTTTTTAGTTTTTTTTGTGACACGTTTCAGCTTAAGAAGTAAAAAGAGTTACCCTACCTTTATTTCATAAAGAAGAAGTTAAATACCAAAATAATATTGGTGCAAATTTGCGAGGAGGAAAAACAGGAGACAATTCCAATTATTTGAATAATAATAGATATTTTAATTGAAGAGGACAAAAATGACTATACGAAGACAAATCGACGTACAAGTACAAAAAATATTACAAAAGTGCAAATTGTACTCTTTATATAAGCAAGCTTTGCAACTAGAAAGGATCTGTAAACAGTTTCACTAACAGGAACTCCAACAAATAAAGTCTTATCACAGGCCAAGTACACGACTAAACTCTCTTTTGAACTGACTTGATTTTTGGTTCAAAGGCCATTTATATAGTCTCAGAAATTTCTAAAAATTCAATTTTAAAGTCCACTTGATGATTATTTGGTGATATCATATTTTCACAAAATTTGTCAACAAAGGCAATAAAGTCACCAATTTGGTAACCCTGGTTTTATTTTCTAGGGTTGCAATAATATTATTCAAGTAAATGCTGGAAGCTAACTTTACTAATAAAACTCAATTTTTCCACCTGAATTTTACTCCAGGAAAAACCACATTAGTGGCGTGTTTCAATATTTTGTTATAAATATTTTTATTGGAAAAATATTTAGCAATTAAATATTTGATACAGTTTCAAATCTCATTAGTTACTATAGATAACAGGTAAAAGCGAAGTGTAATTTTAATTATTAAAATAATTATTTGACAATAAACAAGTTATTGCCAGATTCTGGACCAAATGCAATTTCAGCCGCCCATCCGGTATAGTGGTCAGTGAAGCTGACTGTGGTGCCGCAGGGACTGGGTTCGAATTCCGGAGAAGGCATGGATGTTTGTGTTGTAATCCTTTCTTCTGTCTGTGTTGTTTACCCCCGTGTTATACGTTCGGTGGTGCACGGGGTTTATAAATGTTAAAAAAAAATTTCAAAAAAAATACAATTTCAAAACAAAGCAATGGCTGAGAAATAGCACTTAGAAAAAGTATGAAAAGAATAGTAATAATAAAATAAGAATTGTAAACATACTACCATTATCTTAGAGACTCTAAGATATGATTTAGATGTTATAATAAATTTAATAAAAGTAATTTTAGCTAAAACTAGAAATTGGGGGTATTTAAAACTATCTAGAAAGAATAATAAATCTATAATATTAACCTGTTAAAACTATGGAAATTTAATCCATACTATTCAGAATTTCTTTATTCAAATATCTATTAATAAAATTAATTGGGTAGAGAGTTTTGAATTAAACAGTATTTAGTAAAATGTTTATAGTTTTTTATTTTTTCTGATTTATTTGAAACTAGAAATGTATTGCATAGTGTGTAATTAGTAACAATATTTCTGAATATAGATACTTGCACATTACTCTCCCAATGCTGTACTTTTATAATATTGAAATTAAAGTCTTCTCGTTTATCATAAATATTAGTGTTGGCCATTTGGCGAGAAATCTTTGTATAGATTTTGCTCCGAGCCAACTGTAGTAACCTTTGTATTAAGTTCGAAAAGTTTAGCGATCCCATATGGTTGGGATCCGTTTTCGCTCATTAAAATTTTGTTGTTAAATTTATAGTCCATTAATTTATATCGGCAACAATTAGTAAGTATTTTATTATCTTTTAATTTAATTTCTATACCAAGAAAATTTGCTTCATAATTGTTACTATTTGTCTGTATTAAATTAAGATATTGTGGATAAAAATTAATATTAGGTTTAAAGTTGTCTTGCTTGCCAAAAATGATTATATCATCTATATAACTAAAAAAAGTAATATTCTAAGTTGTCTGTGAAACTATTTTCAAAATAATTTAAATATGAATTGGCAAGACAGTTGCTAGCTGGGCCACCTTGTGGTAGACCCTGAATCTGTTGATAATAATTACCAATATGATAAAAATAATTCTCTTTTATAGAACTTACCTAAGTAGATAACCAAATCTATCATATTTGACATTTTTAAACAAATTATCTTTATGTAATTGTACAAGTGTTTTTCTCATATCATCAATATTAATTGAGTTAAAAAGATCTTCAAAATCTAAACTAAATACTAAAAATATCTTTTTATCTTTAATTTGTGCAATAAGTTCTGTACTATTTTTATGAATGGCTGAAGTTTTTAGATTATTTATTGTATCTTGTAACATTTCATGTAGAATTTTGCCCGATTTGCTGATATATGTATTAAAACCATTAGTAACTGTTCTAAACTTTACTGGATCTTTATGAAATTTAGGAGTTAGAAAGCCAAAATTCGATTATTTATTTCTCTATCAGAAATTGATGACCTAATAAAAGCTGTATTATTTTCAAAATGTTTGTTGAGCATTAAACTATAATAGTATTTACAAATGAAGGCAAAATTTCCAGGCAGTTTATCAATATAAACTATAATAAATTTATTTCGTAATTTTTAATCTGATTTTTAATATCATTAAAAAAGATGTTATTATCTGTACTAAAGTTATATTTATTAATCTGTTGTGAATGTGTTACATTTAAACTCTGTGAATGCCTCTATAGGCATACTATATTTAATTGCAATTTTGTAAATGAATTGTTCAATATCATTATATAACTGATTTTTGATAATTTTATTTTTAATGGAAATCATAGGTCTAAAACCAGTACCTTTATTCATTATATTTCTAAGATTATTGTCTTTTACAATATTGAGGTCACCAGTAATAACATGCTGGTGATAATTATCTTTAAATTCATTACAATAACATATTAAATTTGCTTGCTTTATAGGTATATTATAGTTAAAAATTGATCTACCTATTTTTTTATTATATTTAAAAGCCTTTTTTTAATAGTGATACTTTGAATTGGGAAATTTGACATGTGTTTTTTAAAAATGCTAGAAAAATTAATTTTATCATAAGATTTATTCATATATAATATATATCTGTTAGATATTTTTTATTTACATTGACTTTTATTTTATGTTTATGTTTCAGAAATTTATGAATGTCTCTTATGATATGTATAAAGCATGACTATCTATAATTTTATCTGAATTTAGAATATTTTCCGTAGTACATATTTCTATCTTACTCCAAACATGAAAGATTTAATGTGCTTTACGTTAAAATTGTTCTCGAAACTATTACATATATCACTAATACTTTTTGAAATAACATTTTCGTCTCAGCTTAACCTTTTAGTCCTATTCCCTCTAGTTTTTCTTTTATTAGTATTTACGATTTCATTATTGTATATATATATTTATAACTAGTTAGCAAATATAAAATATTTTGAACAACTAAGCTTAAATAAGCAGCAACCAATGTTTTATGAACAGCTTTTTTTCACATAATACATTGATAAGGTTTTTCAAAGAATATGAGAAAATAGTTCAAGAACATAAAGATAACTCTTTTTTTAACTAATGAGCAAAATATAAATAACAAAAATCAATTCTTTGAATGAACAAAGCTCCATATGGGTAAATGATAAGACAATGATATTATAAGTAATGCAAGAACAAAAGCATAAACATGTACAATTCACAGAAGTATATATTGTTTTACCACTTTTGCCATGAATGTAAGCTGAGTTATAGGATTCTGCGTTGAGATATATTCTACATATGTTATTTTGAGATACGCACAGTTTGGCGAGCCTGCTTGTTTGTTACAAAACTAATGATTGGTGGCATTTCTCGCTAAATAGGCGGAAAGGATATACGCATAAAAGCGTCCCACATAAATTCACTGAAATTCTGAATGATACAAATACATACATGCCTCGACTGTGACTTTAGACCTATCTCATTAGTTATTTTCTGGAGATGGCATCCCCACTTGTTTCATAAAATAATGATAATTATTGCACACGGCACACAAAAAGATCAAAAGAGTGTACCGAACTGAAGAAATATTTCACGGAAAATTATGTATTATTTTCAATTAGAAGAGCACATGTTACAAGGAGTCATTTTTTCCCGCTAGTCTTTCAAACTGCTTTATATACAAGTATTAAATATGTCTGTGTGTGAAAATGGTCTTTCATTCAATATTACGAATGTGTGACGGATTCATACGGATTTTCACTAATCTTTTCTTTTTTCCCTTTCAATCAAAATATTTATTTCAACCAACCTTCATCGGGAAACCAAACGTAATTTATGTAAATGAGAAATGTTATATAAATTCGGTTTTCGCGAATTGAAGAGAGCTAAAAAAGGAAGTGAGGAGTCAAGTGAGGTAATTTAAAGTAAAGTGAAGAGGGCGAACTGCCGACACGTAGTTGTTGACGAGTTAAGCGAGGGATACGTTTGATGTACGCAAAGAGGAGTGGATAGTGAAGATTAAAAAGAATTGTAATTAAATATATTACGGGACGTGGAGTCATCGGACACTCATCCAACGATTGCTAGTGCCTGAAATTCGTTACGAAGAAACCGCAGCAGTAAAATATAAGGTATATAGTGACTTTGATTAAGTAAATCTGATTATTAGCGTGAGGCGTAGTTGTAATTGTGCGTGTTTAAGCTGTCATAGATGCAGTTGAAATTCTGTATTATTATCCACGCGTAGTTTTATCTCACCTCTGCACTCTACTTTAGTTTATATATCTTAATTAGAATTGTGATGTGTCTGTTCATAATATCTGATAAGAATCAATAAATCAGTTTAAAATGGAATAATAACTTTAGAACATTTAAATCCACCTACACATCTAGGCGGGTTTTCAGATAGACAGGAAGGTATTAATGTAAAGGGTTGGCTACAGGTCACCACAAATGTAAATTTGTAATAAATCTTACTTCAGTTTTACTTAAGACAACTCACTAAATTCGGAATCGTGATTTAAAAAAAAAGCGTATAAATGAATAATATTTAATGCTGAATTAGAATATCCAAAGAACATTGTTTTAAGAATATTATTACAAGAAAAAATGATTTAAAATAAGAATGGCGAATTTTCAAAACATTTATCTTTTATGAAAAATACTTCTATTCTAGCAAGGCCTCTATAATAGCTTCTATAATGTCTATATATAGCTAGGAATTCAATATAGGGGTGAACTAAAATTTTTGAAAAATTAACATTATTTTCAGAGTTAGGATCAGTTGAACTAATTACGAACGTTTAATGTGAAAATTTCTCTAATCTGATGTATTAAAATCTGAATAAATTCACTGCTAGAATATATATTTCAAAGATCCTAGTTCGGGCTTCGTAGGGAAGTTTGTATAAATAGGCAACATGTTACTACTAGTGAAGTATTTTTCATAAAAGGAAAATGTTTTATAAAAGTACCCTTTTTCCATGTTTTGCCAGAAAAAAAACGGCATTAAAATTTTTTTTTTTAGTAATAATATTCTTAAGGGAACCAGGACATCATAAAGATTCAAATAAGCGATTTTCAATTTTAGTATTAAAAATAAATCTAATTTTTCTGAATCTAAAAATGTGTAACATGTATAAAATAATCTTAAAATATGAAAAAAAGTAATTGTGATAAAAATGTAAGCAAACGCTTACATGTTTAATGTTTTCACCTTTTCTCCAAAGCATATTTTTTTTGCTTTTAGGGACCCATTAAAAAAACTATTGGACTATATGGTTCCAAAATTTTATACTTTTATACGGGATACCTGTGCATATAACGAATAATTTTTTTTCCGTTGAAGTAGTAAATAGTTTTTTAAAAAATAGTTCAATGCATGAAAGGGAGAAAAATGATCAAAATTACAAAGTTTTATAATTTTTTAAAGAAAATATCTTAATATTTTATTAAAGCATTAGGTTCACTATAATTTGTGTGTTGTTTTACATATTTGCAAAAAAAGTATTTTACATATTTAAGAGATACATTTTGAAAAAACGATACCTAAATATAAGTATATATTAAGAGTTCTCAAAAACTATGTCCAAATTATATTAAACAGAAAAAAATTTAATTAAAAATTATTTTTGTATTTCTACCGAATGATTAAACTATCTTTATTAAGATCACAACATATAATCTAAGCTGTATTGGTAATTTTCAAAGCCTTTATTTAGGCATTTTACTCTTTCGAGCATGTCCTAATACACTTAAAGCAATTTTATACGTACATTATAATTCAAGTGACACTAAATATCCAAAAAAAATTTCATGTATGCTATTCCAGAATCATGGCTCCGAACATAGTCACCTTAAAGGGCTCCTCACATATGTATAACAATATGTGCATCTATACATTTTCTACCGCATCATGCAATTATGCTAGCTTATTCATGTAAATGTATTTGTCTATTGACTTTAAACGGTTAAATTCATTTGATGTCATAGTCACGTGCTAATTACAGTCACGTGTTTCTAGCCAATCAGTTTATAAATTCATATGACGTTAAAGCCACGCAATAAATGC
Source organism: Trichonephila clavata (assembly GCA_019973975.1). Lineage (NCBI taxonomy): Eukaryota > Metazoa > Arthropoda > Arachnida > Araneae > Nephilidae > Trichonephila > Trichonephila clavata. Next base: position 125,139 of record BMAO01020138.1, on the reverse strand, counting down.
AAGTAAGGGTTCATTAGTGCAAGTAATGCAGTTCATTCACTGTTGCCAACTATTGCTTTTTGCAGAAACTTTCATTTAAAAAGTAGAAACTATAGTCAACAATAATAACGCACAAAAATAAACAAAATAACTTTTGATTTAAAAATATACATCAAAATAAGATTTTATTTTTAAACGCTTCATACTTCTTGATAATTTTTTTTCTTAATAGTTGAACATTTTGTTGAATTATAAGTGTGACACACACAAAAAAATATTGGCAGTTATACAAACAGCCGATAGAAATAAAAACTTAGAACTTTTAGTAATAAAATTTGAAATTTCATAGTTTGAATTAAAATTATCCTCATCAATCTGGTTTTAACATCTATTGACACTCCCAGCAACAACTAAATGCATGATTATATGGTTTTTTTATTATTTAAATATATTACGTGCTGTACAAGATCATGACAAAATATAAATACAATTCAATTAAAATAACAATTAATATACAATCATATTATGTATGGATAAAATTTGTATTTACTTAAATTTCAATGTACATGATTTTTAACATTATTTTAATTGTTTGCATCATTGTCAGCATTAATATCAACAGTACTTACACTTTTTGTACTTTCAATTATTTCATTTTGTTCTAAAAAAGATACAATAGGCTTATGGTAACTAAAGTTAGGAAGGAAAATGTTTGATTCAGTATCGCGTAAAAACCGCATCGATAGTCGTTTTATATTTTCTAGTACTGAGTTTTTTCGATCATTAGACATATTTAAATGAAGTTGTTTCATTTAGAAATTCAATTAGTGGTAAATCTTTATCATCTGCAAAGTTAATATTGAAGTCTCCACTTAAAAGCATCGGTATATTATCATATATTTCTCCAAATCTTTTTTCGAGTATTTCAGAACTTTCTTTTGTATAAATCATCAAATTTTCGAATAAAAATTGTTGTATCTGTCTCGTAGATTTTCCGGGAGAAATATAAACGGCAACCATTAATATGAATTGCCTATTCTCGGAATCGCAATGAGCAATGCACAGTATATACACATTGGATTTTTTACTAAATCCATTCAATTTCACTTATAAGATATACACAGCACTATACGTCAGCTGTATAGCTACAGATATACTACTATAAGCATGTCGGTGACGCGAACGCACAAGATTTCACCCATCCAAAAAGTGTGTAAGATGCGAACAGCAGACTGCGCATGTCGGTGACGCGAACCTATAAGATTTTCCCCTACCAAAAAGTGCCCAACGCCGCTAAAGAAGTTTTCACTTCAAAAACGGGATTGTTCCAAAAATCATTGTACTTACAGAATCAGTTCTGCGTGACAGTATCAACTTCAAAGTAGTTCCCTTCAGCATTCACACACTTCTGCATTCTGTGCTGTCATTGCTTGTAACAGTTCTGGAACGAGGTTTCTGTAAGGCCCTTCAGAAGATTTTCCGTTTCTGTTTGAACATCTTCAACTGAAATAAAATGGGTTCCTTTTAAACGAGATTAACCTGTAAGAAATAAAAAAAAAGTCACATATAGCCACAACAGGTAAAATAGAAGGATATCTCATCACAGTATTGATTTTGCTGGTAAGAAACTGCTTGATAGATAAGGCCGTGTGAGCGGGTGCAACAGTCATCCATCACTGCCCAATTCTGGCCTTTTCCCACTTAACTTTTTCACGAAGTATTTTTAGTACTTCAATGTAGTAGTGTTAGTTAGCAATCTGACCACTGATGTGAGTGGGTACCCACTCATATCACGAATTTTGACAATGTTTTGGTCTGTAATCGCTGACCTTGTGTGCCTAGCAGGTTCATCATCTTCCACACTGACCCTTCCCTCTGAAAATCTCTTATACCATTCAAACAGATGTGCACGAAATAAAATTTCATCTCCATAAGCCTCGGTTATTATGTGAAATGCTTTCATGGCTAGTTTCTAAAGTTTCACAAGAGGCTTGTTGTTGATTCGATATTTTCCCGGCAGAATGCAGTTGCATGTGTTCATTCAATGATGCAGTACTCCCTACTGGAGAGATCGATTGATGCGAAACTGGCCACATAGATAGAGGACGTGTACGGGATGACATCACTAAAACAGTTGCTGCCAACTCCATTTTATTTCAAGCTACACTCTTAGTCTTGGTTTTTTGTGACACACCTTGTATAAGAACAAGTACGAGTTAAATATATGTAACATGAGCTCAATGAAAAACACGTGATTTACTTTATCATGTGACCATCAAGAATTTAACCCATTAATGAAAGTAAGCTTAGAAAATGATGAAATTTTCACAAATATTTATTTTTAGATCTAAAATAATTGTATCGCCAATTTTATGGATTTATTGCTTTAAATAAGAAATATTAACACCTATTTGCATGATGATGGAGATTTCCTTCATAACATATTGTGAACAAAAAGTTGTACTCAAAACAACTGTACTGTAAATTGGTTGTTGCTGGAAACGTTTTCCACTATTGTTGCATAATAAGGAACGCAGCTGTCAAAAGAAAAATCGAATGTCGCAATCATTTAGCGGGTTCAAACTTGTCCTTGCACTGTTTGCTGTGGTTGGAAAAAAAGTGTGATTTCTTGAATATTTTTTTTACTAATCTGAGATTTTTTTTCCTAATGAAAGCGATAATGAATTGAAATAGGGTTTTTCTTGTGTTTTTTTTGTGCAATTTATATCGAATACCTCAAATAATCCACTCAAAACCAAGTGACAAAAAATTTACATCACCATGCAGTTGTTTCACTTCTATTTTAAGACGAAAATGTTTTTTAATTTATGCTTATTTTATGTTATTTTTTACAGAAATTTAAAAGATTACTTTGACCTGTTAGAAGGTGATTGGATATCAAAAAATGGCCTTGATTACGAAAATTTTGACGACGAGAATGGCGAAGCAGACTAAATTAGAATATTAGTAATAATAATTGTTCTTTTAAGTCATTAGGAATAAAAATGATACAAAGATATATTATTTTTTATTTATTTTTCTCAGAGCTTTACATGTTAATTTGCATGATGATAGATACATCCATCATACTGTTTTTAAATTATTTTATATATTATGTCTCTATACTATTTTTTTTCTCTTAAAATTTTCCTTTGATCCAGAGTAGGCGTCGGCAATCTTTTAGTTGTGGCATGCCAACCTAATGTATCAATATGATTCGGTGCGCCACAAAGTTGGGCATTTTTGAAACAATTCAATTCCTGCGGTAAGGCATACAGATTAAGAGAATAGAAGTCAATGATATAGATTATTTATAGTATTATCATATATTAATTTTGCCTCATATCAAGATATTTCTTAGCATAAAAATAAACAGCATAAAATATAACTACTTACATATTACTTATACCATTCTACTTTCATGTCACAAAATCAGGGGTATAATCCGTGACTCTCAATTTGACACGATATTGAGCATTCAATTGTTAAAAATTTCTTGGGGGACTCGAAATATTTTTCATACGAGGAAAGAATTTTTTCTTATATACATAGAGCCAAAAGTGGAAAGAAGAGTGCATGCAATTTTCTTTCTTCAAACAATTAAAACTCTCCAGCAATAACATTCAATAATTTATAAACCAGCTGTAAATATATCTTTACAGTTATCTTTCAGATTATCCCATATTGTCGTAAATCTCCATAATTCTGAAGATTGTCATTCTGAAGATATTTGCTATTCTGAAGATGTTTACTAATTTATCAACTTCTATCCACTGAAAAATTGGCAAATTTTTAGAGTAGTGCAGAGTGCCACAGAGAATTGTGCCACGTGTCACATGTGGCACACGTGCCACAGGTTGTCTAGCTCTAAACAAGATCATGGATTATATCACCTTAATTTATTTTTCAAAAGAAATCATGCATAGAAGAGTTAAGACACTAACTTCATTCGTGTTTCAAAAAACAGCAATAAATAAAACTATACTACTTTACTTTACTATATTTCTAGCATGTATAAAGAGTTAAAAATACATCTTCAATACAATAATTCCTTCTGCGAATGTGAGAAATTATTAGATTTAAGTAACAGTAACAGCAGGTGTAAGCGTCAGAAAATTTAATGTTTTACAAATTTCTCCCCTTTATTCTGGATGCTGATTTTTCCTAAAAGGCAACTTTCACCTTCGTGATTTTCACTGCAACTCACAATTCTAATTCATTTCAGAATCCAATGAATCGTACAGAGGTAACGTAGTGGAAAAAACTGGAAATGGATAAAGATGCTAAAACTGTCGAATCCAAGAACCATTTTCTCTATGGAGAATTTTCAGGATATTTGGAAAATCCTCAAGATCCTTCAAGTAGAAAATCTTTGAAGTTAAAGAGGAGATATTAACTCCCACTAAAAGCATTTTTCCGGAGAGGAAAATATAAAATAATGAATTTTGTAACAAAGTCCTAAAGAATAGATGGTTTGACATGGAAATTCAAGCAGATAGGGAACATTTTAAAATATTCGACTATTTGCGACAACTTTTTTTTAAAACAAAAATGAGATCGTTTATTTTTTGTGATTTTTAGACTTATTTAGTATATTTTAAAGAAAATATGCTAAAATTAAGAAGAAAAAAAGAAATTATAGGTCAAAATTTACAAAAAATTACATAAACAGTGCCCATTCTGTACAAAAAGATTATGAACAAATTTTCAATTTTTCAATTCTGATATGTTGCTATGTTATTCATTTTTGAAATGACTGTTAAAGCTTCTAAAAAGAAAATCTAAACTAATTTTCTTAGCTTCCAAAAAATTATAAGGAGACCAAATCACTTTTACACTCTTCTAAATCGAAATAGTTTTAATTAAAACTCGTGCTACGGTGGCTAGCAATTTGAGATAAATAGGTAATGAGATAAATGATAAAGAGATATATGTTTTCGAAGATCACCGATCAAAAAAGAACTTTATTCTACCAATTAATTCTAAACATAAACAATCAAACAGAACAACTCGTGTTGCCATTCGCTAAAAAAAACTAAATATTAATACAATTTTATTACTAACGTTGCCATCTGAAATATAAAGTTTGTAATATGTAATTAAAAGTAAATAAACAATATATTTTCAACAATGACCATCAAGATAAGAGATATTTTAATTTTTACATAAACTAGAGCACTTTATCTTAGTTACATGAAATTGCTTTGGAAAAACAGTGATTAAATTCATAGAATTGGACTGTAAATTCTGTAATAAAACAGTGATTGGTAAATCTGAAAGTTAAAACACTTCTACTATTACATAGAACATACAGAAAAAATTTCAGTTAATTATTTTCAAAAGTTATTTAGCAAGCGCTGTCCTTGTTTGAGTATTTAAAAAGAAACTCACATTTCGAGTAAAACACATTTTAAAGTATGACATTTTGCTTAAAGTAGAGGCATAGGCTTTTACTGTAACACTTGTAGCATTTGTTCTAGAGAACGGAAAATAATAAACTTAGTATTTTTATAAAGCTAATAAGCTCATAAAAAAATTGTCAATTTTTGGCAAAATTAAGAATGTTAGGGTAGATGGATACCTAAAAAAATGTCTCATTCTATGTATTATATGAATAGCACTTAAAAAAAATGTTCGTTTTCGATGACGTTGGTATAAAAAGCAGTTTGGCGAAGAATCATATACTAAATGAGTACGCATATTTCATTTTTTATAGAAAAGATTAAGTTCGATCATTTGTTATGCGAATTCATAACATAAGAGTGAATTAGAATATTTTTACTATTAGCTTCGCAGTTTTTTATGTAATGTGTCAAGAAAACATATATATTTTAGGAATTAAAAGATGACTGAAACATATCTCTTCTTTTAGTGAGTTTGATAGAGTTTTAAGAATTTGGTGTGCATTGCTTTTATTCATGCTCTGAAACAACACGAAGGCTATAGATGACAGTCCTTGCAATTTGGACTTCAGTCAAGTGGCGAGGATGACTAATTAGCTCTTCCACCTTCCTTTTACAACTTCCACACAACGCCATGGGAAAATTTTGACCACGCCAGATTTAACGAGCATTACGTTAAGTTTAGAAAAATATACTATAAAGCTCTTTTTAACACCCTTTTATAAGCTTCACTTGTGTATAACGGAATCTTTGAACTCAATTTTATCACACTTTAAAAGGTCAGATTAATTCGAAATTTTGCTTACTTGTCCTGACCGATGACAAACAATTTTAATTTTGTTCCACTGTCCTGATCAGGATCATCAAGATTAACGATTTTCCATTTTCAGATCCCCTCCCGCATCTGGCGACTAATTTCAGAACCCACTTCCAGATTTGGCGACTAATTCCAGATTTAGCGACTAGATGATTAAGTTACAACTTAGTTCGATTAACTATAAAATGGTATCTTTTAATTTTTTTAAACTATAATTTATTACACTTATTTTTTCTAGTTCAAAGTAATATAAATATGTATTTATTTGATGAAAATATATATATATATATATTCTCCTTTTCCCAAACCGTAGTTTCTTTTAGTATAATCTTAAAATCTTAGGATAACAGTTTTTTTTTTTAATTTTAAAAATATAGATAACATTTTGTATCATTTAGCTGAAACATCATGGCTTTGAATGTTTATTTAGGAAAAATAACTTTAGTGTGTGATTCAAAACAACATAAACGAGGTAATAAATACAAATTAATTAGTACAATACTCAATGTCTAATAAACTCAATTAACAAGGCAAATGAATTTCTGAAATCATACTAAAATATTTGACGTAAAACTCTTTCAGTTTATTTCCTGCCTATATCATGTCATCAAAAAGCTTCTATTGGATAGAAGTATAAGAAAAGACATTAAAGATAAATGTAATAATAACAGTTAAAAATGTGTTGTTTCTTCTTTTTCTTGTTTTGTGCGCTATGAAATAGATTTAAAAAACACTTTTACTTTAACATATATTCAAATGTTTGAAAAAATTGTTTTTAAAGACACGAATAAAGAAAAATAATATTATAAATACAACTCTTTATATTTTTTAATTTCAAACAAAAACGATTTAATTCCAGCCCAAATCAATTTGATTGAACCGATTGATTATGTCACAGAATAAACACCCAAGCCTTGAAACGAAAAAATACGAAAGTGTTTGGCTGAAAAAAAATGGCGCATTCGAACGAAAAAATAACAAACCGTCATTATCTCTCTCATTTCCATTGGAAAATGCAAATATATATATATATTCTATATCGAGAATAAGCTACAACCATGCAATCTGGAAGTTCGAACTTGAAATACAGATAAACCATGGAATATTTGTTTGTATATGTCAAACCTTGCAATCTCATAAGTATATATTGATATATCCGTTGGTTTCCGTTCGATTTGTGTTGAAAAATCTGTTTTCTTTCAGTTGAATAACGCGCACGCACATGCATATTCCATCTGTTTTTTCCTCTCAAAAAGTTAGAGCATATACAAACATTTCCGTTTCTATTATTTTTGTTTCTATAAATGTATTTTCCAAAGAAAGAATAAATACATTCGAACTGTGTTTTTTTAAGTAGAATATTCGATTATAAACATATTAACTTTTGACTTGCTTATTTAACTCTATGCTCTTTTCAGTCGAAAGTAGCGATACGTAAAATTAGTTGCAACATCATTTAAAATTGGGTATCTGAGTTAATTTTTCAGAGATTCAGTTTTGCGGTTACAAAATGAAGCAATGAAATCAAACTTCTGGATTTAATAAATGTTCTCAAATTCGTGATGAATTGTTTATATAAAAAGTCAGTTAACTTTTTAACACCAACAGTAATGAATTTCAGTGTTTATCAGTCAAAATAAACACGGAAAATAGTAAATATTTTTTTATAGATGGAGAATTTTATGTGTTGGTTGTTGCTTATGCCACCTAATCGACAGTAACATCAGATCAAGGTCCACGAAATTCATCGCGGCTAAGGGCTAGAATTTTACGATTGTCGTTAGCCTCAGCTTTGAACCCCATTAAGGTGACAGTACGATTTTGCTCGATACAACACGATAGATGGCGACACCATTCAGACCCACTAATAACGAGCACGCGTACTCCGTGTGTACTCGGTGGGTATTTGGTGGCATCGGGCATCGAATCCAAGCTTTCCAGTCTGAGTCTGATGCTCTAACCACCAGGCTACCCACGGCCCAAGGATTTTATGTAATCAGTTTTGTTGTTGTTGTTTCTAATGTCACCTGTCTGACGGTGTCAGATCGAGGCCTACGAAATTCATCGTGGAAAGGGGCTAGGTGTACGCCTGTCGTCAGCCTTTTTTTATCACCATGCAGGTGACAGTACAACTTGGCTCGGATCGCGAATAGGATTTGTTGATTTACACGATAGATGCCTACACCACCTATCTCCACTCATAATTTAAGCAGGGAACTGAAGGGGAGGGGAATATTCTCCAGCCACTTGCACCCGTGGTTTCAGCTGCGACAGCCCACAAGACTTTCGGACCCACTGATTTAACGAGCACGTACTCCGTGTATACTCGGAGGGTATTTGGTGGCATTGGGTATTGAACCCAGGCCTTTCGGTCCGGAGTCTGATGCTCTAACCCCTAGGCTACCCATGGCCCCGCAATCAATTTTAAATAGCTAGACAGTTCTTCAGTAAGGATAGAAATGAATTATAGAAAAACAATCCTTGAAACTCAGGATACAGTACTCAAATTCGTTTAATAAATCTCAGAAGGCCTTCGCATCTACGGCTTTCAGACACAACTATTAGTGTCTCATCCTATTCAGCAGCCTAAAAAAAGCTTATCCTATTCAGCAGTCACAGTAATCACTAATCGCTGGTCGACTCTTGACGGTCAAACCAAGACTAACTCAGTTTGGGTGAGCGAACTCAATATTTATAGACCTCACGAATCTATCGAGAAAGATTAGCTTGCGTCATAACTTTAACAGGTTTCTTCACAAATTTCCGGAAGAATTCAAAGGGTCGGAACTCTTTAATAATGATCGCCCAGTCGCCAAACTAGTGACCAAAAATGATGCCAACTTGGGTCTATCGCGAAGATTTTGACAAGATTCTATTGAATCGCCATTATAATGTGAGAAATGGTGTTGCTTGCGCGAATATTACAATTTTAACATACAATAAATACAACAAAAAGTAATGTTAACGTATTAAAAATCCAGATATAAATTATTTACACAGTTTTAAGTATTCCACACTAAACTCGTAACAATATACTTAAGAAAAACTTTCGAATTAAATGAGAAATACCCACAAAATAAATACTTGTTTTGAACATTAATTCGAAAAAAGTTGGCAATTTATGAAACTATTCTAAAAACATAGTCTCTCAAGAAATATTTTAATACTTCAACTGACAGTATATTTTATAAAAGTTTCATAGCTTTTATATTTAATGATATATTAATCAATGACATTCATTCATATTTTCCTCATTAAGTTACATTTATTTGAGGCTTTTATTCTGTTACTCATATCAAAGCTTTCAGTGGCATTCCATGGATAAATGTCATTGGAGTTATGCATGTGAAGCAATAACATGAAAGCGGAAATAATTTTTTGGTCTGTTGAAATTTCAATAATTCAAATTCAAACAGATTTATTTATTAAGTTACAATATTTTTAAGAAATTTAAATTTAATCAACCAACATTATGGGTTAAATTCATGTGGTATCATAGTCACATGATAACTACAATTACATGTTTCCAGCCAAATAGTTCATTAATACATGTGATGTCATAACGACTTTATGAATACATCACGTGTTTCTAAAAAATCCATTCTTGCCCTTTGTTGTTTCCAACTTTTGCTTTTTACGCAGAAACTTTCTTGCAAATCCTATATATTTATCAACAATAATAAAACACATAGATAAATAAACTGCTCTTGATTTAAAAATACACGTAAATCATAAAAACATTTTTGTTTAAATTTTGCAAAACTTTTGGAAGAATTTTAATACTCGGATTTCTTCACCAAATTATCAAATTAGAAATTTTATTTAAGTTTTACATGTAAAACAAAAGAAGCTCAGTGACTCAGTGGTGTTGTATCACGCTTCTACATCACAGGTCCGGGGTTCAAATCCCGGGCTGGGCAAGGTCTGCTCAGCCTTTCATTCCTTCGGTGGGTCGATGAAATGAGAACCAAGCTTGCTTTGGTACTGAACACTGGGCAACGTCAGACTGACCACTTGACCTTACTTACTTACTTACTCGGGAGAATCAAGCCCACCCAAAGGGTTTTGAGCTGTGAATCGTGACCACTTGACCGAAACATTTGCACATGCACCTCAGCGCCTAAGGTCACGAAAGCTGAGATAGGCACAGCAGGTCTAGACCCTCATGGGCTGTTGCGCTACTGAGTTCAGTTCAGTTTATGTAAAACAAAAGGTATACAAGTCCATACTGAGTTCTGAATTCAGCAGAGAACACGTGATTATCTTTGTCATGTGATCACCAGGAATTTAGTCAATTGTAAATAAAAAAGAACTTGAAGTCCGAAACACGTTTGAGAAAATTTATAGATCTCACTATATAAAAGAACTATTTGAAGGTAATAAGAACTCAATTGTTTTTTCATTATAAGGAAATACCATCTTTGACGAATAACACAAGAATTGGATTTGAGAGTAGCTAGATGCAATAGAAAATATCTTCACATTGCATTCTTTGACCTCTTAAATAACATTATTTTCTTTTTAGAGATACGTCTATCTCTTGAAAGAAGTAAAGAACGGAAACAAAATGATATATAAGCAATTTCCTACTAGTACAATAGTTTTTCACCAAGGATTTGTCACCTGGGATGAAAACAATTCCGACGCTTTTGTTCTTTATTATCATATATTTATTGCTGCAGGAAGAATTATGGCTTATTAAAAATAATTATGATAAACACATAGAACACAGAAAAAATTTTGGAAAAATATGTTCGAATACTTTTTTGGGATCTCTCAAATGCCACCTTCCCTTGCGATGTATCACTTATTTAAAATTTGAATTTCTTTATAAAATTTCTAAGTGGATGAAAAAAAATGATTATATTTTTTGCACCAATTTTTTTCCTATTAAAATTTTGATTAACAATACAAATTACTTCAGAAAAATTTAACACTAATATTTTAATGCTTAAAGAATTTATAAAGCAAATTAAAAAATTAGATGGGTTACTTGACCGTAATAAACAACATATCGTTCATTAAAAAAATAGAAACAATACTAATAGTTTTAATTACTTTTAAATAAAAATAAGAGTAAAATAAAGATTAATTGTTTCCTTTAACCAATAAACTGTAACTGCCTATGTGTCCACCGTCGAGCCAAAACGTTATGAACACCTCCACATTTTTCAATGAATTCGTCAATGTCAGCTAACTTGGACAGAGGCAATTAACATTTTTGGAAGATATCTAGTAGGATTTTTAGCAGGGGTTTTTTCCAATCCCGAAATCCCGCGTTTAAAATAACTAATATCGGGATTTAATTTTTGTCTGAATTATATTTAAAAAAATGTTTAAAGAATTTAATTAGTCAAAGATTTATATTTTGTTTATGAAATATGTACGTAAAATTTTTTATGCAATTATAAGTGCAATAGGTACAAAAAAAATATATGGACATATCTCATTTCTCGTATGGGAGAACGTCGTACAGATCTAAGTGACTCACTGCAATGCTTACACAATAATATAAGCAACATATCAAGAATAGGTTTTATCACAGTTCATTCTTCAATTAAATGCCTTTAATTAATAGCGGACCTTCTTGGAAGACTTGAGATACTTCAAATCCCATTCATTATATTACTAACAGCTCATGCGACTGGTTCTTCAATTTCCAATGAGGTAACACTTGAAATTGATTCACATACTGATTCAATAACTGGATCAATTTATAAATAAAAACCATTAAGTGTAGCAGAAGAACTAAATAAAGTTATCAAAGAGGTATATGCACCAATGCAGTCTATTAGATTTGAGACACTGTCAACAAAAATTTTAAAAAATGTCTATTTTTGAAATTGGAGTGAAACATGGTGACTACCAGAAAAGAACCTAGTCTTAATTAATGACACTAATGCCTACTAGTAAAAAATCCGAATGTGCATTTTCTTCGACAGATACTTTGTCACAAAAATAGAAGCCGTTTCAACGATGAAATTCTGCACGAGCTGTGTTTTTATACCCTTATTTACAAAAACACAAGAAATGAAGAAATGCTTCTTTTTTAAATTTCATTTGGTACTATTTTTATTTGTTTTTTTATGATGAATTAATTTTTTATTTGTTTCATTAAAATAATATTAAATCAATTTTTAATTATATTTTCAGTTTTATTATGTAATTTCAACTATGCTAATATGTAAGTATTTTTAATAAATAGTCCAATCCTAATCGCGGGACCAATCCCGGAATTTTGATACTGTAATCCCAAAATCCCGGGATTGAAAATATGACAGGGGATTGCAAACCTTACTCTTAACCCCACTCCTAGGACCCTAGCCATTCTTCCAACCGTCTTGGAAGAGCCATGGTTCGCACTCACTACAGAATTATTAAACCACATAATTGAGAACATCACAAATCGCTGCATGTGCTTTTTTGCTTCTCGGGAGTGATCTAACAAGGGAGTGTATTAAACATACATTTTTTATACCATAGTGACACGTCCGATTTGTTCGTTGTATACATTATATACTAATTTCTATAACACCATAATTGTCTGGAGTTTTCTTTGTATGCTATTTTTAGCGCGGTTTTCACGTAGCGCTATTAGGACGCAAATTTCGTCTTCGTTCCATATTTTGTCATACCTTTTTCTCAGCCAATAAGCAACCAATTGACCTCGGGTTTTGGCATTTAGTTGCATTTGTGCCCTAGATGAGCCAAATCATATTTAAATTTTCCCATAGTTTTTCCTAATTTTCCTGCATTTCGCTAGTTTATAACAACATTTTCTGAAATTTTACCTAGTAAATTTATTGTTTGCAAAAAGTTAAAAAAAAAATTTTTTTTTTTGCTACTTTGTAGTGCTGATACAGATTTGTGTCATTATTTCCTTTCAGTTCAATAGTAGTACACTTAGAGGAGTGGTACAGTACTACTTTCTGTTAGTAAAAAGTTCATTAGTTTCATTATTGTAAAATACAACATGTGAAAAACGCGCTAAAATTACTTAACCATGCCAATGATTGATACCTTGTTTATCTACCTATGTGTTGTATAATGCGTATCATTTTCATTAAATATTTTACACGTGCCACTTTTTTTACTTATAGTCATTTTTGGGATTTTTCCTTAAATTATGATAACCTGTGTTTATGTAATCCAGTAGATTTTGCACTTCAAATTTTGTAATTTCCAGTGTATCATTGTGCTATCTTCAAAACACCTTTTCTGAACAACTCATCGTTTTTAAAATATAATCAGCATTTAATTTACTGATTAATGATGATGATCGATTTATACGCACTCATCATTGTTAATCAAAAACACACTAGATTTAACTTAACAACATACAAAAAACTTTTGATAACTGAGCAGTCTATTTTAACTCGAACTTTAATATATACAATCGACAATACCTTTAAAACATAAAATAACCTAACAAATATTTCAAATCCGAAAATTAAAAAAAAAAGTTATAAAATCAGTCATTTAAACTTGTTTACTGAATTTGAACTAATCCATTGCTTTGAGAAAAAAAGGAAATAAAATTATTTCATATAGAACAATTAAAATAAATAATTTAAGTCAATTCCTACTTAAGTCAACAAAGAAAATTTTTATTTAGTTAATTAAATTTAATTAATGAATTAATACTTGAACAAACTGTATCAACATCGTCTCATCCCCTACAAGTTCAAAAAACTTACTTGAACTTGGGTGGCACCCCAATTTAATGTTAATTTTATGGTGGCAGTTAATTTTAAAGAATTTTATTTCGTCAGAAATAACGCAGAATAAATTTTAAGTTTAAAAAAATATAATTTAATTAATGAATTAATATTTGAAAAAGCTGTATTAATATTAAGTGTCATCCACTATAAGTTTGAAAAATGTATTTGAACTTCATTGGATAAATAAACAATGTTTTATTAACGATTGAAAATTTGAACAAGATATATACATAAATATAGAAAATAGGGACAGTGCGAACTAATAATAGGAATTGAAAAATGTATTTCAAGATAAACAATTTATTCCAAGACCATTTATCAATATTTTTATCTTTTTTATTTCTTTAATCTCGACATATCGAAATCCGTAAAACAAATGTTGATTTATTCCAATCAATACAATTCTTTAAATACCATAATCATAAAGAGGAAGATATGAATACTAATTTGTGTATCTCAAAGTAGCTTAAAGTCCGGGTAATCAAGGTACTATCAGCTGCAACAATCCTAAACCTTTTAAAATATGGACTTCGCTCTTTTTGAATTCATCATTTTGGGAGAAAACGAAACATTGAGATGAAAGCAGGAAAAGAAAGTATTTCAGTGACGGCTTTCTTTTGATATATCTTTTTCATTAAAATCCCCCAAAAGGAATTATTCGAGGGGTTAAAATCTTCTCCGAAATGAATAGATGTATTCTTATGTGTATCTTTTTGAAGGATATTTTTGAATTCTTCTGTTTTCTTTTCCTCTCTATTTCATTCTTTTTTTGCTATATTAATAAGCATCAAAAGAAACCGATGTCTCAGTTTAGACTAAGAAAGACATAGTCATTTTTGCTACTTTTTGCATTTTTTTGCGCTAATTTTAACTCATATAGTAGGAGAGGGAAATATATAGTTATTGTTCTATCAAACTTAATTTGTCCTGTTAGGATGTTTTAGGAAAGAAAATTCGGACTTTAGGAAGACGGTGGATGAAGAAAAAAAAAAGTTTTTTTAAATTATTAGCTTAATTAGCTGAAAATAGCATCAATGTAGTAAATGATTATTACAGTTCACAATTTAAATATATTTTTTAAAAACTATTATAAATTGATTCTTTTTTTAAAAAATTAAAAAACATTTTTAAAAAATCAGAACGCATTAGTTTTTTAAGATATGAGCATAATTTTTGTTTTATATATAGATGAAGTACCACAAAAATATACGTGCATGGATTTTAAATTCAGAATAACGTTTGATGAAAAAAACAAATTTTCCTTAATGTATGGAACATTTTACCAACTATCATACATTCAAGGTATTCAAAACAACACAAAATATTTTAGAAAACTAATGCACAAATTTGTAAATTATATCATGTTTCGTAAGCTGTGAATATTTTGAAACAAATATCACGTAATTTGAAACACAAGGAGCATTTTACGTAACTATAAAAAGGGAAAAGTTACGAACTAAGAAAAGTGCATTTTTAACATTTATTTAAGAAAAATAAAACAAATAAGTAATTATTAATCAAAATGACAAAATTCTTTTACAGAATTATTCTATGAAATATAAGGAATATTATTAGTATAAAACATCAAAATCGCAAATTTAGAATCAAAATTCTTCAAGTTTCATGATGAGGTTTATTCGGAGAACTGAACAAGCTATTTCGTCCAGCCAGGACGAGTACCATTTTTCGGATCATATAACAAAATATTATCCAATATTTTGATATAGATATTTAGATAGATTTTTAGATTTGGTTTCAGAAATTTCTTAATAGTAAATTGGAAGATGAATAAAAGTATTGTGAGTTGAGTAAAATGTCGAATTATTGTCTCCCACTTCACCAGTGACCGTAATTGGCACTTAATGCAAATTAATTGATTAAATTGACGATTAATATAAATTAATTGATTAAAGGATGATTAATATAATTTAATTGATTAAATTGATAATTAATATAAATTAATTGATTAAAGATGATTAATATAATTTAATTGATTAAATTGATAATTAATATGAATTAATTGATTAAATTGATGATTAATATAAAGTAATTGATTAAATTTATGATTAATATAAATTAATTTATTTTATTATACTTAATACAAATTAATTGATTAATATGAAGTAATTGATTTCTTATTCATTATACAAATTAATTGGTTAAAATGATATTTAATTTAAATTGAGGCTAAAAATGTTTTTGGCATATTCTTTTAATGAATATATTGATGCAAAAGATCTAAGCAAACACTTTAGCTTTAAATACGAGACATCAGAATTTTTGCTAAACATTTAACATTTTGTTTATAACAGAAGCTAAAAATGAGTTTTTTTAGCTACTCATTTTTTGAAGTAACTGAACATAGTTATGCAGTTTCAGGAATAAAAAAGATAATGACGTGTTTTTTAAATTTAAATATATAAGACATCCGATTTTTCTAAGAATCAAAATTCTTAAATTTCCAACAAAAAAAAAAGTTATGCAATTCAAGAAAAAAAAGTAAGCGGGAAAAATGAGTTTTTTCTAACATATGGCATTAAAAATATTTCTCGTCTGTAATTATATCCTTAAAAGAAAAAAAATTATAATTTTCCGCTCGGAAATGTTAATTACAAAGCTTTTATAACTTGGCTTTTGCCATTATTTAATTGAACGCGGAATTCAAAAAGCTTAACTCTGTCATATTTGTTCTATTTTTATGAAACTTAATTCGAATAACATATCTTTTATATTTTATGGAAAATGGTTTTAAATATTTTATAACTTAATCGGTTCTTAGAATCAAATTGCTATTTCAGGATTCAAACCTTAAAACAATTTTTTCCCATTTTAGAAAAAAAGAGTTTTACGTATTACTATTGATATAATTCGTTAATCCCTGTTGATATTTCGCAAAAAGAATCAAATTTATTAATTTTTTTTACAAAATTTAGAAAATTTTACCTTAAAATAAAAAAACAAACATAATAAACAGTTTTAACAATGAAGCTCCTTGACGTTATATGTTAATACTATTTTGTAGGAAAAGGTATTATTTCATAAAAAGAAATGTATTACATACTTTAACAAATTTACAGATTCTTTAAAACATATTTTTGAATTTTGATCCAATATATACTTTCCACAAAATAGAATTTGATTTTTTCTATTGAAATAAAAATCAAACCATTCATGGTTGCAGAAATCCATCTCAAAATGGTTTACAGCTGATTCGAATTTCAAGCAATGTAAAAATCCGATAGTCTTTCAAGAAAGATATAAAATAATACAAAAAATACATTGTTGCAAAAAACAGCAGTGTAATACTTTGCAAACTGTATATATCGAAGTCTAAGATTGCCTTTTCAAAAAGCTTTTGAATCTTTGTTTCTGAATAACATTTTAAGCTTCTCTAGTAGTCTATAAAAATAATTCCATTCTCTATTTGTGACGTGTTATGAATGAAGGCAATAAAAAAAAGATAAAAATTAATTAATCCCCTTTTTGATAATTCTATTAGTATTAATTATCCATTTATTTATATGTGTATGTTTTTTAATAATTTTAAGGAATGGTTTATTCAGTAAGTCATCATCATGTTGTTTGAATAACAATTGCAAAAAAATATTATGGTTTGAAACAGATGTAGATATTTCATTTTATTTTTGCATTTGCACTTAAAGTTGTGCAATAAATTACAATCGAGAAGTTAGATTTAGCCTTCAGTGTCGTGTTTCTCCATATGATATCCGTTTTTCTGTAACCTAAGTATCTATTAAATCTTCTATCATGTTTGTACATATAGACAATATTTCTCACCAGCTGTATTTATTTAATTTATCCGACTGGTTGCGAAAACTTTTTTTAAAAAAAGGGAGATATGTGATTTTTTTTTTTTTATAGATTTTTTTAGAACATTTAAAGAAAAATATGCTAAAATTAAGAAGAGAAAAATAAATTATTATAACTAAAATGGGAAAAAATGGGTAAAAATTGAAAAAAAAAAACGCGGCCCATTTTGTACCAAAGGTTTATGAACAAATTGTCAATTTTTCAATCCTGATGTCTTGCTATGCTATTCATTGTCGAAATGACCTTCAGGATAAGGGATATTTTAACTTTTACAAAAACTAGAGTACTTTATCTCAGTTACTATATGAAATTCCTTAAAAAAAAAACAGTGATTATATTCACATAAGGGACTGTAAATTTTGGAATAAAACAGTGATGGATAAATCTGAAGGTTAAAACAATTCTACTACTATACAGAACTTACAGAAGAAAATATTTCAGTTAATTATGTTCAAAACTTTTTTAACAATCGCTGACCCCGTTTGATTATTTTCAAAAAATCACATTTCGAGTAAAACGTGTTTTAAAGTATGACATCTTGCTTAAAGTAATGGCATCTGATTTTACTAAAACACTTGTAGTTTTTGTTCTAGTAAACCGAAAGAGATAAACTTGGTGTTTTTGTAAAGCTAATAAGATGGCCTATAAAATTTGTCAATTTTTGGCAAAATTCACAGTTTTAGGGTAGTCGGATACCTTAAAATTTCTTTTTTTCTGATTGCAATAGAATAATTTAAGGAAAATTAAAACACGCTATGTTATGAATTTTTGTTACATAATGATGTCATTAAGTAAAATACTGTCATTATTCATTGTATGTTTTTTTAAAAATATTAATGTATTATAATGAAAGTGTAAAAAAAAAAAAAATATATCCCCACCCCCCTTTTTATTTACATTTCAACAAGTTCTGACTTTTTCTTTAATTCATGGCTGTTGACCATGAATTCTAGTTCAAATATAATAATAATAGTTTATATTATTAGTCACACTTTAAGTTTGGTGTTTAAATGTTGTAAAAAGAATTGCATGCAAACTGGTCATGGTTTATAAAACAAACAAACAAACAAAAACATGAGTTGAAGCCATCGTTTCTCAAACTGTGGGGCCCGCCCCTCTACGGTGGCGTGATAACTCTACGAGGGAGGTGAGGGCATATTGAAAAGTCGAAAACAAAATATTAATTTTTAAAACTTATTAATTACTGAAAGAAAAACAAACAAAATGCATTATAGCATAATAAAATTAAAATGCACAATTACACTTATATAATACACTTATAAATATATCAGTACTGCACAGTGTATTTTATAGTTAATTTAACAATACTAAAGTAAGACCAACATTAATAATTACCAATTGACCCCATGAAATTTTCATATATATATAAAATTACACAGAAAAACTATTACTTATCTCGATATTTTGTTGTGGTTGTTGCTTATGCCACCTGTCTGACGTCATCAGATCGAGGCCCACGAAATTCATCATGGCAACGGGCTAGAGATACGTCTGTAATTATCCTAAGCTTTGAGTCCATGAAGGTGACAGCACGATTTTGCTCACGATTGATGGTGACATCATTCGGATTCACAGATTTAACGAGGACGTTTTCCGTTTGTACTCGGCGAGTATTTGGTGGCATCGGGCATCGAACCCAGTCCTTCCGGTCTGGCGTCCGATGCTCTAACCACTAGGCTACTCACGGTCCACGGGATAATGTGTACGATCTATAATTATTCCCTTAATTGCCGATTACGCATTTCGCCTCCCAGTACCTCCGTTTCACACGTAGGTGAATGTGTATGATGTTTTGGGGGGGGGGGAATAAATAAATAAAAGCAAATCCTCTGAAATAAGTAAATCCTTCGTAAACACTGTTAAGTTCCTTTTACTACATTCTATAGTCTTCGGAATAATTTTATGAATAGCTGTGCACAGAAAATATCCTATTTCGTAAGGACGTATATATACGACCGGCGCAATCAACACTTTGGCCGAGCGAGATGTTTATGTACGCTTGTAGCACTTAAGTATGAAATTATATTTAAAAAAAATAAAAAAAAAATGTTAATCAATACAATAAATAAATAAACTATAAAATTAAAATAAATTTGAATACAAAAATAAATTATATAAGTAATTAGCAAATAAAAACTTAAACATAAAAAAAAAATAAAATATTAAAAAGTAAAAAAAAAAGATTATCTAGAAATATAAAATTAATTTTTATTAAAATTTTAAAATTTGAAGCGAGAGAAATGTTACATTTTATGAGACCATATAAATAAAGCCAAATCAAAAGATTTATAATAAGACGTATTTAGACATTCTCTAAATCGTATTCGTCAGTTATAGTACTTCCCATATTGGTTAATAGATAGTTTTGAATTTATATTCTTAGATCAATTAGTTTTTTTTTTTTTTTTTTTTTTTTAATTTATAATTGCCTTAGTAGTGTAAAAAAAAAATATCTAAATAAAAATAGCTCTATTGAATAAAAAAAAAAAAAATATCTGTTGATGAATTTTATTTTTTGTTATCTTAAGAATTAAAGTCGTATTGTAGCTTTAGTTTCCAAGTGTATTATTGAATTAAATACAATGTTATTGCATGGAGGGGGGAGGGTAGATAAAAATTATGATTGATTATTGGGTCGCAAATATTGAAAATTTTAGAAGCACTGGTCCAAGCTTAATTCAAGCAAATCAGGTCGTACACAAGTTCTGAAAAAGTGAGGAGAGAAAAAAATAAACGATTATTGTGTGTTGTGTATGAGAAAATTAAATTTATGTATATGCAGTTTAATTTTAAAGAACTTGAAAAGAAATAGACAAAGCTTACAAAATTGAATTTGAATTAAATATTTGAATGATCCACACTTTGAATAAGACTTAGTTTCATATCCTTTTCCTGACATAATTCTATAATAAATTGTGACTAAAGAAGAATCAATTATATGGTATCTACCAATCTAAGTCATTAAAATATTGAAAACAACGCTCATATGATGATTCACCGAATTTTAGTAATTCAATTATTAAACATTACAAAGCAGTTGTTTGTAACTGAATGATTTTATACCTACCAAAATTAGCACCTGTATTATTAAAAAGACTTTAAATGACTTTGAAATTTGTATAGTGTGAAAATTACAAAGAGTATGAGAACTGACGTAGCTAATTAATTAGATCCATAGTATTGTCCTAATCATGTTTAATAAATAAGGAGGTAATTATTACGTACTATATCGCGGAGTAATTTAAAAATTAAATTTAATTATATGTGTGTGAGTAAAACTAATTAAATTCCAAATATAGCTCATCACATCAATGTAACGTTTTGAATATCACCTGGTTTCCAGATAATTCGATACCTGATACATTTTAAATCTTCCCTATTACTACCAAAAGCAATTATTGGAGTTTGGCAAAATGTAGCGAATGATTTTAGAAATGTTTCCAACAGTTTATATTAACAACATTATTTAAAGATAATGATTATCAGAAAGACACAGTGATTTTGGCATTCTTAAATAAGCATTGTGTGACGAAGGTATAGTCAATTGAAGACCAGGATTCTAAGGCCTGTGATTGTCTACATCCTTGTTCGTTAGTTTCTGCTTTGTTATGAATTAGTTTTATTTGAGCAATATGATAATAATATCTATTTTATAATTATCTTATAAATTCAAATAATGAATAAATTGATTCGGGAAAAACTTTTTGTCTGAGTTTCAATAAAATTTTTACGAATACCCTGTTGTTCATAATTAAGGGAATTTGCGTGTTTTATCGAACTTCAAGAAAAGATTTGAACAAAATGAAAAAATTCTCATTCGAAAGAAAAATGCATATCTTGTCTGTCAAATACATAAGCGTATCTATGTGTTGGGACAGATCTGGTTGAGAAATAGAATTTATAAGCGCGTCCATGTCTCATCCATGTATGAACACTTTTTTAGCATATTTTCTGAAAGTGATTTATTGAAGATAGAAGTCATATATATAGTCGACTCTCGATAGTTCGAAGTCGAAGGAACCAATGAAACACTTCGAATTACCAAGAGTTTGAATTATCGTGAGGGTAGAAAAAACTCCCAAAGTACACGAAGATAAATATTTTTCTAACACATTTAAATTTGTAACTATGTAATAAAAAACAAGTGTGCATATGTATAAAATTATTTTAAAGTACTTTTAAAAAGTACATATTATACAGTATAAATGTTATACTGACGTATTAAAAGAATACTTTTAATACATGCATATGTGATCCTTCGTATTTCTTCTTCACAATAGTGGACCATCCTTTCTGAACACATGTGTTGCAAGGCCACGTTATAAACGAAAGATATGGACGGCTGACAACAGGTGTGGTAGATCTCTTGTCCACTTAAAGAAGTAAGGCAATAAAAATGTCTTTTCACCTGAGCAACTGGGAAAAAGGAGAAGACAGATAGTCATCAAAAGGGCAAAGTTTCAGAAAAGACACGCAGATACAATACAACGCAAAACTTGTAAGCTGCAACCTGTTTGCTACAGGACAGTACATGATAGTGAGTGTTCGAATTGTTGAGAGTTTTATAAGATAACTTCAAATTATTGCGTGTTGTAGTCTGGCCAGCCACAGATTTGGCTTCGAAATATTAAGTGTACCAAAACATTGTTTTAAAGTTTTTCAAGGGTCTGAGCGTATACTGCGAATTATCGAGAGGTTCGTATCATCGAAGGTTTGAATTATCGAGAGTCGACACGCACACACTTATATATATATATATATATATATGAAAAATGGACAGGTTTTAGTTTATTTGTAACAAAGCTGCAACCCTTAAAGGAAAATAAACTAAAAATTCATATAAATATTTTGTTAATACCTGAAACTTTGTTGTCTTAGAAACTGTACACTAATTAATGCAGTTATTTTGTGAATTAATTAAATGTATGAGAATATTACAAAAAAAATTGCAAAAATATTGTAAGAAATTTGAATTTACAAATTGCTTTAAAAGAAGGATTTTTTTAGTACTGGGAGAAAGAAACTTCCTCTTCTTGTTTGCCTTTATATTTTTAAAGCAAATCTTTGGAAATGACATTGTTCAATACATGACCTTCATACGTTTTATTCAAAATCTGTGAATTACATATTTCATTATTTATCTGCGAATTCACTGTAGTAATAACAATGAATCTATTGTAAATGAGCATCAAAAATATCATTTTTTGAACTCATTTTGATGATTTTCAGTATGCTTTTCTAATATTATTCTGAATTTAATTTTGAATATTTTCAACAAAATATTTAAAAGAAATAAACTGTTACTATAACAAAAAATTTTTTAAAAAAATGATCTCGATGCTTCAGAAATAAAAGCTACAAGATATTATTTTAATAAAACAGCAAACGATATAGAAGGATTTATTTTTTTTTCAAACAAATCTGGAATTCAAGTGAAGTGATCAGAAAAAATTGCATAAAAACTTTCGTAAACGTATGTGAGTTACTCTAGTTCCGTTAATATGTGTTTTTTCTCATTTTGTTCTTATTTTTTATTATTACGTTTTTATTCTAACTCAAAGGGGGAGTGAATACCTTCAGTATTCGTATTAAAATGAAATTGTAAGTTGCATTATTGTTGTTGCATTATTTTCAAACCATGTCACTTAGAAAAGCAAATTGAACTTTTTTCTGTGCATTTTTTCCTTATCTATTTCAAAATCGTTCCACCTGTACAATTCAGCTTTATATTTATTAAAATATGTAAATTCAGTTG
Source organism: Trichonephila clavata (assembly GCA_019973975.1). NCBI lineage: Eukaryota > Metazoa > Arthropoda > Arachnida > Araneae > Nephilidae > Trichonephila > Trichonephila clavata. Next base: position 101,613 of record BMAO01020138.1, on the reverse strand, counting down.
TCTGTTCTTGTTTCGTAGAAAATCTTGTGTAGGAAAATTCTGTAAGTGTTTTTCGCAAGTAGGTCTTTTTTTCCAGAAAGCGCTTATGATATGAAATCATATTTCTCTTTCGCTTTGCAAAATAATGGATTTTTATCGCATATTTCCAGAAAAAATGTTTTTGGAAGAGGTAATAGAAGCCAGTGTTTAGTTACTAAAATATTTAAATGCTTAAATACTAAATTTGTTCATGCTTTTTTTAAACTTATTTTACACACATGCAGCATAGCACATTTTTTTAAACTCATGTTTGAAATATATGATTTAAAATGAATGACGAAATAGATGCGCAAAATATTAAAAATGCGCATCCTTGAATAAATAAATTTCTCATTATTTTTATTGTAGTTACATAACAAAATATACGTTAATAAATTATCATTATTTGTTAATTTTATTGTTAAATAATGGAATTTGTGCATGAAATTTGGATAAATTAAGATTAAGATTTTCTACGACAACATTTGCCACCTGTTAGAGCTTCATAGACCACTTAATACGTAATTTTATAATTGTGGGGTCACAATTTTTTTCTCTAATGGAGCTGCGTATTGGTATTTCTTACCTTTGCAGACCTAGTTCATTCCTCAGGAGCTGGTAGCCCTTTTTAGTACGGCACCGTATAGGCGACACCAATTGCCGCAAGTAATTTTGACGCTCAGCTTCCTCCCAGATGGAGGCACCTGAACTCTGCAGATACGGAATTGAACTTAGGAATTCAATTTTGCCAAGATTACTCAAGCCAAACGCGAACTTCAAGGGGTTTTTTGCACGCCGTATAATCATACAAAATGTCTGCTGTCGATTTTCTGCATCATGAAAAATCCACTGACTTGGGCCGGGGTCAAACCCATAACCTTGGGTACGGAAGGCCAGCGACAAACCAACTACGCCACCCAGTCTGTGATCATAAATAAGATTGACCATTAAACCTGGTGACCCAAAAGTCCATTAACATTTGAAAATTCAATAATTTATGAAATAACGTTGGGAGAGAGAGGTAAAAATTGAAACCACAAAAGTGCAAAAATGCCCATCAGATGGAGCTGTATATATTGAACTCATTGGCGCAAGAGGGCCAAGTCGTAATATCTCAGTTTACGTGATATTAGGTGCTGGTGTGCATGTGCAGATGCTGCGGTCAAGTGGTCAGATTGACTCAAACCCCCAAGTGTTCAGTTCCCAAGCAAGCTTGGTACTTCTTTATCGATCCACTGAAGAGATGAAAGGCTGAGTCGACCTTGCCCACCCCTTGATTTGAACCCCGAACCTGTGCCATGTAAGCGCGATACATTATCCATTTAGCCACTGTGCTTCGGCGCTGTATACAACAAAACCAATACTTAGCAGAATAATTTATTTTTATCTATAAACGATGTTATTTGTAGCAAATGTTCCAACATGCTGGCCCTCATTCATCAACGATACCTGTCATCGAGTGGCAATGTTGAGAATATCATTGTAAAGAATATCTATAAGTATGATGAGAAATTCCTGTCGAATGAAGTCTCTTGGCATCCCTAATGAGATAGAATTATCGTGGTAGACACAACTTCAGGTAACCCCGCAAACAATAATCATTTGGATTGAGGTCTGGGGATCTGAGAGTGATGGAAGTGAACGCTCAGCACGAGATCTTCACAATGCAAGCTAAAAACCGTTCACACCTTTCCTTTGGGGGTAAGATAGTAAAATTGCAGTAACAGATTTTCCATTCTGATTGTACAGCTTTACTGACAATAACATTTATAGTAAAGTCAACATGTCGTAATTGTTGGTGCATATGTTTCCTCTCTGACTACAGTTTCCTTTATACACCTGTTGAGACAAATATTATTCAATTCGTTGCCAACTAATGGCCGCACAAGCCAAGTGAGTTAATAAACAAGCAGAAATTTAATAAAATTATAGAACATATAATTTGTAAAATAATTAATTTTTAAAATGAATTTTATATATTTATATTTATACATTTCTAATATTAGGAATTTGTATTTTTTGTTAACTAATATTTTTATATATACTGTGTATTTATATTGTAAATCTGGAAGCAATTCCCTTGTAATATCTTCGGTTTACCGGATTGGCATCAGACCGGTCCATAGTTTGGCATCAGACGAGTTGCAATGTTTTGATGTGAGCGCAGCTAAGCCTAATGGAATAAAAAATTATTCTTCGAATTCTTTACAGCAAATTTCTATACTTTAACGTTATAGAACAAAACGTTCCATAACACACCATTTTCATGTGGCGTCATTAATGTTTAGCGTGTAACGTTTTTTTTTTATTTATTTAATTCCCGAAACGCTTTATCTTAACAAGTTATTTTAAAAGCATAATTGGTTAAAAAACTTTATTATTTGACTAGCTAATTAGTTAATATAGAATGTGTAGACTAACTCAAAAATAATACAATACATACTGTTATAGAATATACGAATTTTTCCCATATATAATGTATAATTATATCATAAACTAAAATGAAATATAATCATAGAGAATGCTTTTGTAATCTGTTAATTGAACTTTTTCCAGGAATATTATGAATTCTATTCAGTGCAAAGAATCGTCTGTCTGAGTAGAATGTTTTAGGATAATATTGAACGTTATATTATATTAATATTCCTCAGGGAAAGTAATAATTAAATCTCTATATAAAAGTATTTTGCATAAAGTGAGTTGATTTTGCATAAAAGTAAGGAAAAAAATATCTAGTAACAGAAAAAGAAAATAAAAAGCAGTTTCTTCAAAATACTATAAGGAATGAATACATAATCATTTCAGTGTATTCTAAATCAAAATAAATTCAGAGATAATTAATTTTTTCGAAAATAATTTAGCAAATATGCATTTTAAAGTACAATATATAATAATTTCTCTTAAATGTAAATGGCATAAAATATTTTTTTATTATTCTGAATATGTTATTTTATTGCTTTAAAATTACAAGGATTTTGAAGATCATTTAATGTTTTTTTCCACGAATCCAATGATAAAAAAAAATTAAATATATTAGAATATAAACTCAAAATTGAAATACAAAATCATGAAACAAAGGCTCCAAAATATTAATATAATAAAACAACATTGATACTAGCCTTGATATTACTTTATATTATTATTAATAATAAATACCAATAGACTCAAATAATTTATAATTGGCAATAAGAATTCATAATAAATTATAACTAACTGAAAAAGAAGTTTATAATGTAATTACTGCTAATAAACCAGTCTAAATTTTCCATTCAATGTTTCCAACACGCTCGTTAAATATGTATTTTCCAAACAGAATTTATAATTGACCTTATTGACAAATTGGCAAATTATTGAGTTTGTAAAATGCCATGCATCTAAATTTAGTCGTAAAAATTAAGTTTTTAAAACGGTTATTTTAAAGTAATTGTGATACAAAATTATGCATAATGTCAATGCAAAATGTCTCAAAATTATATATATTCAATTCGTGTTACAAAATATAGAACATAAAAAAATTAAATATGGTTTAAAATGTATTTGAAAATTAAAATTTGCTCAAGATTCATAAAAATAATTTTAATTTTTTTTTATTAGTGGCTGCATATTTGGTTTATTATATCTGAAATATTTTCTAATTAGAGATTTGTTATTTTCATCATTATGTGCCATATTTGTAAAATGAAACACTCGATGATTGAAACATCTAGATCAAAGGTCTTCAACTTTGTTTCTGTGGTGTGCCAAACCAATCTATAAATATGATTCAGGGTGCTGCGCAGTAAGAATTATTTGAAATAATTCAATTCAAGCGGTAATACATGCAGAGTTAGGCGAGAGAGGTCAAGAATACAGATTCAGAGTTTTATTTTATATTAATTATGTATTATTTAAAGATATTTATTTACATAGGAATTAAAATAAAATATAAATATTCCAAAAATAAAATATAAAAAATTGGCATGTGTTAGAAAATTTCCTACCGAATAGGAATAACATGGAGGACTGATATTTCAGTGTTCAAGCCCTCCCCTATCCCAACCACAAGCACATAAATATCAAAAACATGTGGGGGGCACGCCAATTCGATTGACACCAATATATCCAAGATCCCTCAGTTACTTCCAAAGTTATTAGACAACGGTGTGCGCACGCATCGGTGTCGTGACGGGGTTTCATCATATCCGTGACGGGGTTTCGTCACATCCGTGACGGTGTGCACGCGAATCGAAACAATTTACTCTCATACTTTTTCCCTAACACCCCAAAAGAAGTATAACTTCAAAAATTGCACAGATATTTTGTGTTATGTATATCGCTTAAACTTAATCATTAAAATAAAAAATAAGCAGCGCATATACAAAATATAAGTATTCCTTCAATATAGTTAAATATTTTCATGTGAAATTTTTGTCCTTGCACTTCGCTATTTTATATCGCAATGTCAGGGGTATTATTTGTGACTTTATATTTCACACCATACCGAATGTTCAATTGAACCCACTAAGAAGTTGTTAAAAAACTTCTTTGCATACTCAAAATATTTTTTATAGGAGAACAAATTTGTTTACATAGATATATAGAACCCAAAGCGGAAAGCAGTGCTATGTAATTTTCTCTTCAAAGAATTAAATCGCTCCAGAAATAACATCCAACAATTTAATACAATTGGCTTTTTATCATTACAGTTATCTTTCATATTTTTTTCATAATTCCGTAAATCAGTTTAGTAAGCTCTATTTTAGAATTATCAACTTTTCACCCAAACTGATGAATTTGTACAGAGGAGTAGAGTGCCAAACTTGGCACGTGCACCATAGATTGTAAGAATTAAAATTTCTGCGTATTAAAAAAAACCAATATTACAGTATAATCAACACTTTTCAAAAAAGTTTTATATACCGTAAAATTTGGTGTATAACGCGCACTTCTAACACATAAAATAAGATCGAAATTTACGGGTGTGCGTTATACGCCGGATATGAAAATGATAGCCTCAAAAATAAAGATACAAAGGATAATTCGAGACTTCCAAATAGATCGAAATGCTGTATATTTAAAAGAAATGGCATACTTAACGAACTTAAAGGATTGTAGTTCCGGAAGTATTCTATTTTTTGAAAATCCTTGATAATACCTCGCGAATAACGGACTTCAAAACATGATAGCATTGAACACATATATTTCAGGATCCTTCATTAAAAACGGGATGCGTATTATATGGCGAATATACTTTCAAATTAAAAAGTGCAACTTGAAAGTATAGGGGCGCGTTATACGCCAGATTTTACGTTAATTTAAAAAAAATCATTTAACCGCTTAAGCGTTAATTTTCCCCCCAAATATTCTAGAAAAAGGAATTTTTGGAGAAAGGTTATTTGGGGATTATCTTTTATTCCATATAACTAAGCATAATATTTAACGTAATATGAAAATGGAACATTTTATTTTAATTTCAATTTTAAAGTTTTCACACCATTTTTATTTTATAATTGTGAAACACAAAAAACTCCAAAATATTTGCTTTTTATAAGTACATTGCATGCTATTACGAATGTTTCATGTATCTCAAAAGAATTTCTCTCATACTTATAAGAAAAATTCCTATTCGTACCTCTTTTTCAAACGTTTGAAAATTTTGTATGTGAGTGTGTGCATATATAAGCACACACAATTTGAAGCATGGTGTGCGATACTAAGTCTTACATTGCAAAGTAGACAGAAATAACATCGGCTTTATTGGATTATCTCACCATTTTCATTTCTTCGCAATCAACAAATTACACATCACCTTGCCAATCCCTGTACTTCCTCGAAAAAGAGTTAAAAAGCATTTAAATTCCTAACAACAAAGAAATAATCCCACCTTCACTACAATGAAAATCCCAGATGAGAATATTTGAGTACTAAGTCAAACTCATCTCTTAAAAACACTAGCACTATAAGAATTAAAAATATGCATAAGTCAAAGAAGAAATTACAGTGCCCATACATCTTATGGGCAAACCGGTGGTTCTCTGCTTTCGGTAGCTCGTACGGTGTACGGGAAAACCAGTTAAGGGGTTAAGGACTTTAAAATATCTAAATTATAAAGAACGTACTTCAGTTAAATTTTTTCAAAAAAAAAAACAGATGTTCAAATTCTCTGATCAAATTACCATAAGAGAAGAATATTCTTCTAAAAATCTTAAAATTTGAAACAAACATCATAAAGAACACCTTGTCAGTATAAATGCATTCCTAGATATATAAGATATGCAAAGACGATACAAATAGTAAAAGTTGGGCGAACGAGAATAATTTCTCATTTCAAATAATAGTTGAGAATAAAATTCTTCAGTTATTTCACACACAACTCTTGTAATATCTCATCTTGTACGAACAAAAAAGAATACATCCGAGCAATGGAATAATATTAATGATGCTAATAGTAGAAATATTGTAATCTTTTCTCTGTGTGTGAAATTCTTTTTATCATCAATAACTTATCTTCTAACATTCATACTTTGTTTTATTCTTCTGAATTTAGAAAAGAATTTGTTATTTTGATCTTCATTCTGAGGGAGAAACTTCTTTATGGATTAGTAATACGTTTTGTGCCTGTATGTGTATTTGAATAAATAGGAAAGTGATAAGAATTTTATATATATTACGTATGTGTTTTAAACGGAGGTACCGTAAATTTACTTATAATTGAGAAAATAAACACTAATGCAGGATTTCTCAAACGGTGGGGTGTTTCCTCCCTAGGGAGGAGGGATAATTCTACGAGAGGGGGAGAGCAAATCGAAAAGTCGAAAACAAAAGATTATTTAAAGAAATATATTAATTTATTGAAAGTAAACAAACAAAATGCATTCTGACAAATAAAAAATAAAATACACAAAAATAAATACATATTTACACCGATGTAATCCATACATATAAAAGAAAGAGTTGTGTGTTTCAACTATTCCGGCAAATTAAGCAACACAGAAGTATGAACCTTGACACGTTAAAGCTCGTTACTTCATATTTGTTTATTTCATTATTGTTAAAAACTTTTATATTTAAGATTTTCCGTCAAAATTAGGGATTAATTTTTCAGTTTGAGAAGCAATGGTATACAGTATTTGTCTGCTATATAACTATTTTTGACAAAATTATAGATGTATATTATTTATTGAAATTTCTATTAAGTGTATTATTATCATTAATATTTTCATTTTTTTGGAAAATGAAATTTAAAATTGACTGCTTCTGAGAAATGCTCTAATATTTAACTGTAATTTTTTTTTAAATATTTTACTCATATTGCATTTAACTATAATATTTTATATAATACTTAAATCATATTTTATTGAATTAGATTTCTTTATGTGATATCAATATTTATGGAACTATAATATTTTACGTGATATTGGTATTTATGGAACTATAAATTTTTTTATGTAACATTAAATATTTATTGAACTGTAGCATCTTATGTAATATTATATTAAACTTTATTATTTTGTTGAACTATAGTATTTTATTTAACGTTTTAATAAAAAGACTTTATACTTAGTGGGTATTTTTTCCTTTTGTCTAATATTTAAACTTACCTGGACTTGACTAGCAATAAGTATATTTTTTGTTTCATTTGAATATCATGTGTTTTAATTTCTTTGCTTTAAATCCATTTATTTAGTCCATGTTATAATTATTTCAACTTGTCTTCAGTTAAATAACAAAGTTTATAAAATATTTTAAGTAAAATATCAGAAGATCTACACTCAAGAGCCAACACATTATGACCATCCTACATTTTGCAATGAACTCATTTGGATGACATGGAAGGCACGTGATCAGGTGAAAGTGGTATTTAACTGCTGCTGGAGAGTCTGAGGAATCATTCTTTCACTTATTTCTGTCTGTGATGGGAAAGGCTGCGGATCTAAGCGACTTTGATAGAGGGCAGATTGTAATGGCTCGAAGGCTAGGAACAAATATTTCCGAAACTGCACGACTCGTGGGTTGTTCGCGATCTACAGTTGTTAATACTTATGCAAAGTGGATGAATGACGGTGAAACCAGCAGTAGACGACATGGTGTTTGACGTCCACACATTATCAAAAAAAAGATCGTCGGAGACTTTCTCGCATGGTGAAACAAAATCGGAGCCAGACAGTGGCTCAGCTGACAGCCCAATACAATGCAGGGCCAAGTAGCATAGTATCGGAGGATGCTGTTCAGCAGGCACAGTTGGATACGGGGCTACGCAGCAAACGTCCCACTCGTGTGCCTTTGCTGACCAAGCGCCATCACAAACTGCGCCGAGCCCAGGAACATCGCGACTGGTCCAAGAATCAATGAGAGAGAGTTGCCTGGTCAGATGAATCACGGTTTGTAATTCATCACGCCGATGGCTGTGTCAGGATACGCCGTCTTCCAGGCGAACAGTTGCTCCCTCAATGCACAGTAGGTCATACAGAGGCCGGTGGTGGCAGTATTATGCTTTGGGGGACGTTCTCTTGGGCGTCTCTGGGACCCGTGGTTATGGTAGAGCAGACAATGAATGCTACAGGGTATCTGAACATCTTCGCGAACCAGATGCATCCTTACTTACATCCTTCCAGCTGGCAATGGAATGTTCCAATAGGACAACGCCCCATGTCACAAGGCTGAAATTGTGTTGGAGTGGTTCCAGGAACATGATGCTGGATTCCAGTTAATGACCTGTCTGCCTAAATCACCAGATCTCAATCTGATAGAGCACATTTGGGATGTCATGGGATGGCAGCTCAGAGTTAAAAGACCACCAATTCGCAATATCTCGGATTTGAGTAACCGTTGCTTAAACATCTCCTACAATCTGTCTCCGGCCATCTACCAAGGACTAGTGGCATCCATGACAAGGCGGGTTGAAGCTGCGTTGCGCGCCAAATGTGAGCCAACGCGTTAATGACAGGTGGTCATAATGTTTTGGCTCTTGAATGTATAAAAAATATATGATGATCTGTAATAAAATCACTTTTTTGAGAAAATGCTAGAATTCTTAATCTTTTAAAATTAAGATCACATAACATTTAGTCACATAATATGTTCTTTCTATTTTCCAATTTTTAAATGGTTTTTATTATAAATTAATCTTTTTAACTAACAATTTTATTTCTTTAAGAGTTTTCTTAGTAGCATATGTTATAAATGAGTAAAACGTCCATCCTTTATTCTAAACTTCTAAAGTCCCTAAAATTAGGAATTTGACTGCATTGTTTATTAATCGTACTTTGAAGTAACTATCTTGTAATTTTGAAAATCGATCAAGTAACGAAATCGACGTTTGAAGTGTGGCACTCCAATCGCGTAACTCCCAAACCACTCCAACGTTAGAATACTAAGCACCAACAGATTTAAAGTGCATCAGCCCCCTCTTTTCAGGGTCTTCAGTAGTTGACCTACTTAATAACAGAAACAATGTGGATCACGAGTTTGCGACCATAATGACTCGGCTATCCTGCCCACCCAAAGTTTGGGAAGAGTATTTTGGTCCTTAACTGCCAACGGATTATATATCCGTCTCACTCAACCGGTGGTATAAGTGCCTCGGACGTATATATACGTCTCACTCAATCTATTTCATAAGTGCCTCGGATGTATATATACGTCTCACTCAATCGATGGCATATGTGCCTGGGACGCATATATATACGTCTTTCTGAAGTATGATCATTTTCTTTGCGCTGCTTTCAGTAAAACTGCTAATGCTTTGGAATACAATAAAATTAATTAGACAGTGTTGGCGAAGGGTTTACTTATTTCAGAGAAAAACTTGCTCCCCCCCCCCCAACACACTGCATACCCGTGACTATGTGTACGATGGCGGCACTGGGGAAGCGAATCCTGTAACTTTTAATCGGTAGTTAGAGGGTTAATAATTTGTTGATTGTGTCTAATATCGATTGAATTTGCTTTCCTAATTACATTTAATTTAATATTTCAGAATTAAAAATACGTTAAAAACGTGACTGTTTAAGTTTCAAAAATCGTCTTTTCACTATTCTAAATATTGTGATCAATTATATGATATATATAATCATATACTAAATTGCCGTAAATCTAATAAAATAAGGCAAGGAATAGAAATATAATAAAACAGTACAATAAGATAGCCATTGCACAACAGAAAACTTTTAGCCTTGAAGACTAAAATTGTTGGGCTTAACATAGCTTTAAGGCAATCCAATTTTCCCTTATATTTGCCTGTATCATTCGGTTGCAATTATGAGAAATTAGTGTAAGAATAAGACTCCATGGTACTTAGGTATTATCGCTACCTATTGGCGACATTATATGAAACGAAGAACCTGGTTGCTAATTCAGCGCATACGGCACATGGGAAATCGTGATTGCCAACTTGGCTAGCTATTAGTAGAGTTGGCGATTGTTACGAGATAATACGTACGTAATGATTCCATTAATACTAAATATAATAGCTATAAAAGAGAGAAGAAAGAAAAAGAGTAGAAGATCATGAAAAATACTAAACCAAAACACCAGTGGCAAATATGAAGTAAAAATAACCAAATAAATAAATCTAAATACCCTTATCAGAAAATTAAATATCAAAATAAAAATTATATTTTTAAGAAGACAACATGTCAGCATAACAACATGCCATGGCTACAAACTTTGCCTACTTGCATATATGTAAAATATTCCAAATATTTTAACAAATGCTCTCTTTTAAGAAATATTTCGGCATGGCCTGTTTTTTTTTGTATCTTTTTCTTACACATTCTCTTTTCTATGTCTTTTGGTACTTGTTAGCACTATCACAATACATTTTGTTCTATATGTTGAACACAAATACAATAAATATAATCCAATACGTTTTTATATAAACATGCTTTCACCTTAGATATTACTCTATATATCATTTTATATTTTGAACAAACACACGGAAGAAACAAGTCAATATAAAATCGAAAATGGAAAGGGAATTCTCGTTCTGTTGTTGAAAAATATGATCTGAGAAAAAATAAGTTATTTTTCTTTCAAGTTTTCTATCTTCCGATAATCCAACTTTTCAGGGCTCTAATTGAAAGTTAAAAATCCCTTACCATCGGAAATACTATCAAAAAACTGTAAAACAGCAAACCAAAAATTCGACATTGCATGTGTTAATTTATAATTTTGATTCTTTAACAAAAAATTCTCGAAATTTCACTGGCAATCTCCAGAAATGGGAATATATAAAATGAGTCAACGAAAATGGGGGGAAAAGCAAATACCACAGCGTTCCTGCCACCCTCCCCACCAAAAAAAACAACAACGGTGATTGGTAGACTTCCATGAGAATAACTGTTTTCATCAATCATTTCTGATGTCAAATAAATTTGCATTGGGTGGTTCATATTTCATAGGCCTCTTTGAACAATATATGGTGCTGTGAATGTCTGTGGTTTCACCTTTTATTTTGACAAACCCGCATAGTGATAAATCGCAAAAAATCAGCGTTTTTCTGTAACTATATTTCTATTAGGCTATTAGTTAAAGTTAAGAATATTGAAAGTTGAAAAGCTCAAAAATCGTGGAAGTAATCTTCATACGTTAATGGTTTATCATGTAGCAAATTTACTCAAGGCATACATATTCTGCAGTTAAAATAACAAAATGAAGAATAGATTTAGATAACTGTTCCCATATTTTGTTTTCTTAAAGAAGAGTTAATATCATAAATCATTTACAGGGGAAAAAAATGCTTTCTATTTTTTTTGTGTTCAAAAATGGTTTAAAAAGAGCAAGTTTTATTGAATGCTGTCAGCAAAAACCATCGATGATAGCAAATAAATTTCCCTGCGTTTCTAGCATTTAAAAAAATATTCAATTAATTAATATTTATCATCATTAATTTCTTACTCTGCATTTATATATATATATATATATATAATAAAATAAAAAGTGAGAAAGTTGTACTACCTTCAAGGCCAAAAAAAGAAAGAAATTGGCTTCCAAGAAACAAAACAATTGAAGAAACCAAAATAATCTTTGGACTAAAATGGAGAACTATTATGATTATTTCTAAGGCTGTCACAAAATTAAGCCAGTGAAATTAGGGTTAAGTAATGCTTCATGGTACAACCTTCCCCGTACAGCAGAAATTTTTAACATAATAGAAAAAACATTGCCATGTTGAAATATATATATATATATCTTTTGAAATTTCATTACATAGAAATGAATTTCAAATAATTTTTAAATAATTATAAGGAATATAATGATAAAAAAATAAATATTTATACTATTTCATTAAATAAATTATTTTCTAGCTAAAAAAGTTTTATTTTATATAGATTGAGTAAATTTCTTAGCCTTAATTAGTGAGACTTGGACTTTAAATGAAATTTAAATAAATGCGTACGAATAAATCGTTTTACACAAAGCTATTTTTTTTATAAACAACTAAGTTTACGTAATCTAGTAATGTTCTTGTATTTATTATTGAACCTGAACTGAAATATTTTGAATAAGTTTTCATTAAACTCATTTTGTATGCATTTAATATTAACAATAGCTGGAAGAAATAAAAAAGGTTTAGAATTTAAATTTAAGAATAAATAAATATCAAAGGCAAATTTATAGATAATTGCAAGTTTTTTGGACATTTTATGAAGTTTTCCACCGCAGGCCAATTTATAGAAATATTCTATCTTTTCCGTAATTTTTAAGAACCATGTAAGTAGTTTTGAAATTTCAAGTCAAAATAATTTTAAAAAGTTAAACTGTGGAAAAGACATGAAAAGTTTTACTAATATCAAGATAAAATATTCATACGATAACATGGAAATATAAAAAAAAACTCATTTAATGTATCTTTGTCTTAGAATTTTGTGGAATAAAAAAACAAGAGAAGAAAAAGAATGTAGCAAAAGATTAACTAAAGATTATTTTTTAAAAAACAAAATGGCTACATTTCTTTTTCTGATAGCAAGAATAAAAAAGTTGAAACAAAAGAATCTGAAAAAATAGAACTCTAATGAAAAGCGTCATGACTGATTCACTAAGCCTAACGTGGATCCGTTTTTTCCCGATTCATTTTTCTGATATCGGTGTCTTCATTCAAGTAAAAATAAATCAATTTTCACAAAGGAAAGTAACAAAAAAATAATCATCTTTATTTTACGAAATGTTTTATTTCTAGGTTTTTATATATGTATAGATATGCTTTTCACTTTTTATCGAAGTTTTTTTTTCGATGCTACATGTCACTTCCTTTGAAGTTCCAAGTTACGTTTCTTAATAGTTATTTTTGAGTTTCCTTGCAGTTTTGAATTTTCTTGAAATTTTCCTTTAATGTTTGGGCATGTGGGAGATTAAAACCTTTCAAAGTGCCCCACAATTTCATTAGACATTCAACTTAATTAGAATCTTTGTATGCATTTTTCCTATTTTTTGCTGTGGTAGGGAATACAAATGTATTTGTTTATTACAGATGCCTTTCAGGTCGATTTTAATTAGGACTTCTTATTCAGGAACAGATTTTTCCGACCTTTTTTGTCACACAAATCAATTTTAATAATAGAGCTCTTCCTATTTTTCCTTTCTTATGACAAAATTATTAATTCTGAAATAATTATTTTTCCATTAGCATGATCCTGCAATTCTTTTAGCTTCCTTTGATTAATTTGTTTAATAAATCTTTTTAAAGCTATCAAATAGGGATAAAATCGAAAAGCCAATTTTAAAAAAAATGTCATAAATGATGACCTAAAGAGCCAAATACTAATATGGTACAGCAATATACAGCTTGAATAGAAGCAAAAGTAAAATAAACATAAAGCACATAAAATTCCTTCTGTATAAGTTTTACTGTTCCTCAAGTACAATATGTATAAATCTAAATATAATAAACATTATATTTATTTTTTGAATTATTAAATAATGATGCATCTGCATCATGGCATGCAAAAGAAGTTTTCCAGAGCTGGAGAATCTCACTCGAGAAACTTGCTTCAAATTTACTACATGAAAAAAACAGCTTTATTTTCAATGTGATACTGTGTATTGATATTAAATATTATCACTGAAAATTGATATTTTACCAGTACAAAAAAGTGATTTTATTTTTGAATTAACATACGACTTTTTATTAAATTTTAAAAGGAGCTTTGATTTGAAATTTTTAAAAGATTCGTGGTTTAAAATAAATTAAATCACTTAGTATCGGTACAACTGCTATTCTTTTGAATTAGTAACATTCTAATCCGTTTTGTAGATTTATAATAGAAATTGTAAAGGCCCTCTTTTTTGGCAAATGTACATTGGATTTGATAGATTTAGTGGGTATATATTGATGTCGTACTATAAGGCAAAGGCTACTGGCAATGAACCTCGTAATTTTGAATCGGTGAAACTACGAGGACGACACTTAACCGGGCACTCCCTCATGCCAAACTATCACATCACGCCAACTAGAGGACTTTCGGCCTCGGCAGATTTAACGTGATCCATCTACGTAAGATTTCAGTATCAATGGAGCTCGAACTCAGGACACGCTGACCATGAGCTCGTGACCATGACCATTAGGCTACCGTGGTCACTTGATATCCTTGAAACTGATAACTTTATGTGATGTCGTGTGCATTTAAAATTACTTCATTACTGGGTAACGTGAGAGAACACACAGAGCTATTAGCCAAAAGGCCTATTTTTATAAATTAATTAAAAGTATTAAATTCAAGATTAATTCTTCTAATCATCTCAGCCTTTCTCTGGATAAAAATTCAAAACCGGAACAATGTTCGTAGATCTTCAAACGATTGCCTCCCGGGTGCGGTTGTCCCCGCAATCCCTTTCGCTGGGATCGTCGAAGAACACTCACTCGAGTGGTTCCACCTCAGACTCATCACTCCATTTTTAGTTCCTTTCTCTTGAACCTTGAGGCACATCTGTCCCCACAACCTCTATCACCTGCCTTCGAATAGGAAAAAACGCTGACGCGTGAGAAAATGCAGAATTTTGAAGACGCCCCTCGTTTACTTTCAAGTCGCTTTTATAACCCCTGGGCGGGCCTCTTTCATCCCCCAAAAATCTCATTTGTGAGTGTAGTGGATCTGCACTCTGGGATCCTGGTCTTCATTCTAACTCCATTGGTTTTTGAGTCAATAGGCCGGCTCGACTGAGAACAAGTCCGTCACCATACCTAGCGCACTATATAAAGGGTATATCAATCAATCTGTCACTATGACATTGATGATACCCTATAGGGAATGTCTTTCTCTGAACAGGCTGACATACCATTTTATTCAAATGATTTGTGCTCCACATGTGCGAAGGGACGTGATAAAAGAAATTAATTACAGGAGATCGTTGAGATTAAAATCGTCAGAGAAGAAAATGTGTTTCAACATTAACGCAGTTTTCAGAATCGGTTCACATATGTCCCATCTAGGCATTCTGTTCACCTCTAACATCAAACTTAACAAGCATTGTTGGTAAGTGTGCATCAAATGAGTCAACGATACTCCTTTGAATTAGTAAGTTTTATCAATTTTGTCCAGTTATTTTGGGAACTGAGAGTAGTATTTAGTAAGCCTGAGTTATTGACAACTATACATTGGATGTGATTTGAAAATGTTTCAAATTTGAAGTTCAGTTTTTGCTTATTTTATTGAGAGGCAATTATTTCAAAAATCCCTTTAAGACAAACAGCATCTTCCTACTGTACTTCTTTTTCTGGGTCGTATCCAATATCCCTAACTCAATATTTCTTCTACGAGGATAAGAAATATCTAAATCCATGAAACGTAACAGCAGGTATATGTCAAAGAAAATGCATTGTTATATATATTCTCTCGTTTCAATCGTAGTCGCTGGTAGCTGATATTTCTCTTTAAGGAATTCTTTTCGCTGTCGTGATTTTCTTTAAGTCACAATATTAATTTATTTCAGACTCCAATGAAATGTATAGACGTAACGTAGTGGAAGAAACTAAATGGAAATAATGCTGAAACTGTTGGTTTCCGGAACCAGTGTAGGAAAGAGAATTCCCAGGATATTCAAGTGAGCTTTCAAGGAAAGTTGACATTGAATTTAAGGGTCTATTATATCGATTGTTTCTAAGAACACAATTGTATTTATAAATAAGTACACCCAACTCTATTTTACACATTTTTTGTACACACTTTTGAAATAACACCGTGCACGAATTCAACGAATTATCTTGTTTTACACTAGTGTTTTGTTCGAGCACGAATTCACCACAAAATATGGGGATACTTTTTTAAGGGGGCATTGTATGATTTAAGCAAAACATTTTAATTTAAGGGTTTTCAAAATTTTTTGGTTGACTCCTATGTGTCTGTACTATGTAAAACATATTTTGTGCTCAAAATTTCATAAAAAGCTAGCCATTTAATTTTTTAAGAACAAAAAACTTAAAATTTTTGAAGTGATTTGCAAATTCTACTCTTCCTAAAATATTTACGTATATGCATGCATTTGATTTACAAGTGCTTTAAACTATGTATAACAACAGCTGGTATGGGTTTTCCGATAATATGATTGGTATTTGTACAATGCTTCTTTTTATGAATGCTTATTCAAAATTGCTTACAAAATGTATAAATTCTGAATTCAATTTTTTTTTTTTTAAAAATAAGTATTGCTTTGATTGAAACATGCACACCAACTTTTATTATATGTACTATTAGCAATGGGTAGAAAAAATCAAAGCATTATGCACAATCGAAAAAAAAACCTTAACATTTTAAATGAAGACAAACTATTTATTTTATCTGTCTCTGAGATAAGTAAGTTTAAAATTTTGATTTACCATAGGGATGTGAATAAAAACGAACCTAAAAGCTATCATAACTCTGCGTTCCTTAAGTTTAGAGCTTTCAAATTTTGTACGGTTATAGGAAAGATTACAAAGAATAATTTATGTTAAAAAAATTAAGTTTGATTTTTTGACCAATTTTTGTTAATTGAATCGTTCTGTAATCTCCTTAAATATCAAAACAATATCTTGTTAGTGTCTAAAACATTGGAAAGTCTCGGCATGGCAGCTACATAATTTTCTTGGCAAATTTGCAGGGTTCATAAAAGAGTTCCAGATCAACTTATGTGCAACGTACATTTCCGGATAACAGAAATTACGTTTTGGAATACATGGATTAAATATTTTGTAGCAAATGGGGTCGAAATCATTAGTAAATTCATTATCTCGTTTACAAATATCAACAAATTATCGGAAAGATTCGTGATTTAAGCATGCTTTATCTTTTAAAACAGCTGACAAAATTGTAATTTTGTATTAAATATGCCTTAACGTAATACGTATTTAATGTAGGTTAAACATGGAAAATATGGGCACCAAAACACTTCACCGAAAATATAGTACACTAAATCACTTTCCATTTGTCCGCAATTAAGATATTTTGAACTTATGAGTATAATCTTTCTAATGGTATATGAACAAACTTCTAACTTTTGTTGCTGTGTGTATAAAGAAGCTCCAAAGGAAACATAGCAATGGACCATATTTGACTAAAAATTTAGGTAAAACAGGCTCAATTGCCAAAAATATGGGCAGGTTGCATTTAAAAAAAAAATAAGATAAATTGTATATAATGTCAATACTTTTACCTTTACAAGCGGAATTCCATTGTTACACAAACTACATGTTTTGTTTATCTCCTATGAATTTTTGTTAAATCTCAGCAAAACACATGAAAAAAACGATACAATTTCACAAATGATTTTTTTTTCATAAGCGAGATTAATTAAATTGAATGAAAGTTTCATAAATTAATTATTTAACAGATAATATATTAAACTATCCGAACACGTTACAATGACTAAATTCGGTCAAAACAGATATTTTGTTTTTTATTTTATTGAATAGAGTTATTTTTGGCTTCACAAAGCATACTTTGTTTTGTTTCTTCGCCACCTAGAGGTCAAGTTACAATCAATTTTAAAAAATTAGAAAAATCGGAAGTGGGTCTTTGATCTACTAGGGAAAAAAAGGCATTTAAATTGTTCGAAATCTATCATGGTGAGCCTGATTATTCAAAAAGTTATAAATGCTCTTCTAAAAAACTTTTTCAGCCCGATATTTAGATTATTTTCTTGAGGATGTACTAAAATATTTCTTATTGTATGGATATTTTTTGTATTACCGCGTGCTATTTAAATAATGGCCTCATAACTATATAATGACACGTTTCTTATAATGTTTACTCAATCTCAGCTCTAACATTTTCAAATTTTAAAAAAACATTAAAATGTTAGTACATTTTCTAGAAAAAATACATCTAATTTTTTTTAGTAATACTTTTACTAATATAAGTTTTTTACTTTTTTCTCTAATTGCTATGAAATTTTTCAAAAATATTGCTACAATTTCACTTACAATTATGATTTTTGTAAAATTAAGATAATTTTTTAAAAAGTATTGTTATAGTTAAATCTTAGTATTTATTTGTATTGGTTCCTAAAAAAGCATTTATAATGTTTAAATCAGAGTTTCTCAAACAAGTGGGTCGCGCCCCCCTTGGAGGGCGTGACAACTCTACGAGGGTGGCACAAGCTTATTGAAGAATCAAAAGCAAAAAACTATTTTAAAAAATATTATTAATTTACTGAAAGCAAACAAACAAAAAATGCATTTGACATAATAAAAAAAAACACATTTAAACTGATATATTACACTTATAAAAGTATCAGTGCTATACGCAATGCATTTTATAATTAATTTAACAATATTAAGTTAAGAACACGTTTAATGATTACTAGTGACCCCATGGGATTGTCATATATAAATTTATGTACAGAAGTTAACACTTATCTTGATAATTTGTAAGATTTATAATTTGTCCCTTAACTGACGATTAAAAGTTACGCGATTCACTTCCCAAAGCCAATCGTTTTCTAAGTAGGCGTGCTTATGTGATATATTGGAGAGGGGGAGGGTCGAGGAATAAAGAAGAAAATAATCTGAAATAAGTAAATCCTTCGCAAACATATTGTGATGTTCCTTTTATTACTTTCCAAAGCCTTCGGAATAGTTTTATGGATAGCAGTTCACAGAAAATATACTTCGGAAAGACGTATATATACGTCCAGGGAAATCAACGATTTGCCTGAGGGAGAAGTTTATATACGCCGGTGGCCTTTAAGGGGTTAAATTCGTATCGCTTAGTTTTAGCATCAAAGTACAGTATTATTGAATTCAATACATTGCTATTGTATGAGGGGGGTGCGATGAAAATTATGAATGAATATTGGACCGCGAATATTGAAACTTTGAAAAGAATTGGTTTAAATACGCTATTATTTAAATTAGTACCCTGAACGCGCGCGCGCGCGCGCGTTCGGATATCTTAAAAAAAAATTATAGTGAAAGAGAAGTAATCATTTAATACTCTTTTGAATATCAGTTTTGTACAATGCTTTGTTTTAAAAACATCTGGATGTAAATTTCATTAAAATTTACCTATTTCGGGATTAAGAAGCAAAAAATAACAAATATTAAAATCTGAAAAAAAAAATTGTATATCATGTAATAGCAAAGCTTCCTAAGATATTATGTTTTGTGCAAACAAGAAAATGACAAAACATCAAATCTAAACAAAATAATTCCATTTACTCAAATCGTAAGTAAATATAACTTTGAAAACAAATAAAACCATTTGTAGATTTAACATAAGTAAGCTCTATGTATCTTAGAAAATATTTTAAGTGTTATCTGAATTAAATAAACTTTTGAGATAGGTATATTACAGGTTGCGATGTATTTATTTACTGTAGATCGTAAACTTTTAGTGTTTATTATAATATTCTATGCATGCAAAAGCGCTTAGAGATTACAGTAATGTTTACATAAAAAGAAAGAAAAACATTACGTTGGGAAAATTGTAAAAAAAAGATCAAATTTGTATTTCTTTAAGAATTCCATTTTAAATTTTAAGTGCAAATATTTAGAATAATTATTAAGATGGATTTATACTTTAGGAATTAAAAAAAGATTAGTGATGTTAATAAAATAAATATATTTTTCATATATTTAATGGATGTGTTTGCACACATTAATATATTCCAAATTTTTTTAGCCTTTTGTATTAATGCGCAGAAAATTACAAAAATATTCTCTCTCAATGTTGCTTAGTTATTAACTTCATATTTTTAATTCCTTACTGCTTAAAAAAAATTATTCATACTTAAAGCTATGCTGCACAATTCAACCTAAATTTTTCGAGCCTTAAATAAGTACATTGATAGTTGAATCAAACGATATCTTGTTCATTGCTCTTTGAATCAGTTTGAAATATTGAAAATTTGAGAAGCACTGTCATAGTCATATGAAAACTGTTGTCACGTGTTTCTAGTCAATCAGCTTATAATTTATATGACGTCATAGTGATATGATAAATAAGATCACGTGTTTTCAGCCTATCACTACATGTGCATCTCTATTGCCCTCTTTTGATTTTTACAAAAACTTTCTTGAAGTATTTGCTTATATCAGTGCTTCTCAAACTTTCAATATTTGCGACCCATTATTAAATAATTATTTTCATTGCGCCCCCTTCCTTAAAATAACAATACATTGAATTCAATAATACTGCATTTTGACGTTAAAGGTACAATACGACTTTAATTTCTTAAGTCCCACCAGCGTATATAAACATCTCACTCACCCAAAGCGATAATTGCCGTGGAGGTATATATACGTCTTTCCAAAATACGATATTTTCTGGGCACTGATATCCATACAATTATTCGGAAAACTTTGGAATGCATGAAAGGACCTTGGCAATGTTTGCGTAAGACTTACTTATTTATTGCTTGCTATTAGATTTGCTTATTTATTCCCCCACCCCAATACATCACATACGTGCGCCTGCGTGGAAAATGGTGGCATTGGGAAACAAATCGCGTAACTTTTTATCTGCAGTTAAGGGATTAAATATAAAATATACAAATTACTAAGATAAAAGTTAATTTTTGTACATAATTGTATATGCGACAAACACATGAGGGTCAATGCTAATTATTAAACTTGCTCTTATAGTATTGTTTAAATTAAGTGTGAAATACACTGTGCAGTACTGCCACATTTACAAGTTTTTTATTTCAGTGTGAATGTGTATTTTTTTTTATTATGTCAGAATATATTTTGATTGTATACTTTCATAAAATTAATAATTTTTTTAAATAATTATTTGTTTACGAATTTTCAATATGCGTGCGTCCCCCTCGTAGAGTTATCACGCCTCCCTAGAGGGGCACGCCCCACAGTTTGAGAAACTCTGGCTTATTTTGAAGACGTACATAGGTAAAAAAATGCATTTGATTTAAAAGTGTATGCATAATTTAAGAATTTATTTAATTTTTAAAAAAGCTTTGTAGAATCGTAAGGTATTCGACTACCCTAAAATTGTGAATTTTAGCAAAAATAGACAAATTTGTTACGATTTTATTTTATGGGCTATCTTATTAGCTTTATAAAAATACCAAATTTATCATTTTCTGTTTACCAGAACAAAAACTACAAGTGTTTTAGTAAAAGCAGATGCCGTTACTTTAACCAAGATGTCATACTTTAAAACGAGTTTAACTCGAAATGTGATTTATTGAAAATTATCAAACGGGGTCAGTGATTGCTAAAAATGTTTTGAATGTAATTAACTGAATTTTTTTGTGTATGTTCTGTATAATACTAGAACTGTTTTAACTTTCAGATTTATCAATCACTGTTTTATTACAAAATTTACAGTCCCTTATGTGAATATCATCACTGTTTTTTTAAACAATTTCATATAATAACTGAGAAAAAGTTCTCTAGTTTTTGTAAAAAAGAAAATATCTCTTATCCCCTGAAAGTCAGTTCAAAATTGAATAATATAGCAACACATTAGATTGAAAAAATTGGAAATTTGTTCATAAATCTTTGGTACAGAATGGACCACGTTTATGTTATTTTTTGTCAATTTTTACCTATTTTTTCCCATTTTACTAATAATAATTTCTTTTTCTCTTCTTAATTTTGGCCCATTTTTCTTAAAATGCACTAAAAAAATCTAAAAATAACAAAAAAATCCCCATACCTCCTTTTAAAAAAAAATGTCGCAACCAGTCGGATACCTTAAAAATATTAGAAAATTTTAAGCAATTACCAAATATGAAATTCTATTTAAAATTTATAATTAAAACAAGTAATACTTCAATGGTCAGTTTTTAAATAAATGAGGAACACGTGATTGCGTGTAAGACGTTTACCCAAAGAAGTCACCAATTTTAGCATTAGAGATCCACACAAAACAGCTTTTCAAAAATCAATACATTGAACATAATTGTTTAACTTTTTGAGTGTTTCTTTTAAAATGATTTAAGGGATATCATTTGGCGATAAAGAAGGTGATATTTACATAAGTTTTCGTAAAATCCATGCTGTACTTGACTTAAATAATGCGATTGTACGATTTGATCCCCATCGATTGTTAACGTAGGGGAATACAAACTGCTTGTCGTAACCAATGAGAATGCTGTGTAAACAAGCTTTAGATGGGGATAATACGAAAACAGAATAAATCGCTTGGTAAACATAAATTAGGGCTTGGTCGTTGCCACTTTACTCATGAAAACGAGTCATTTAAACCCATCGGAGAGCTTCCAGTCATGGTTTCAAGAGCAATTTAAAGGAGAATAAATTTGCTTGGAAATTACTCACGAATACATTCAAATAAGGAGTGCAGTTTGGGAAGTTCAGGAATATAGTTGTGGTGAGGATTTTGTAAATTGAGTGTGAAGAACTATGAATAATTTACCAAGTTTCATTATACAAATGAAATTTATATTGTGATTTCTGCTTTATGTATTGTTGAGTTCTGTCTTGTATTTATAGGAGAGGGAATGGCAAATTCCTTTTAAGGGATGAATTCTTGGTTTTCCAAAGTCAATATTTAAAGATATTTAACAGTAAATAAATAACCTTTTCATCGGTTTTCATAATTCACGCTATGAAACACAGAACTCGGAACATTTACTTATTTTGTTGCTTAAAATTGAATCAAAGTCCTTAGCAATGAAAATTAGAATGTTCTTAATTCTTATATGGAACGTTCATTTTATCCATATGATTTAATCTTTGTTACAGCTATTATACAGAAGTTTCTTCATAGTTATTAAATATAAAATGTTTATTATAAGAATTATTTTTAAAAAATACTCTTAATAATTAATACAAAAACATTTCAACTCTCACTGACTGACGCGTTAATTATCAATTGTATTTTTGAGGATATCCCGGTCAGACCACATCTCCATGACAACCATATTACTACATGATAAAAATATCAAGGTAACCATATGTTAACGTTATCGCCCATTTTGGCGAACATAAACAACAACTTGGCGCGTAGCACTCCGATATCAAATTAGAACTAAAAGTTTTAGTAATTTAAAACCCTTGTTCATTTTTAACACATTTAAAATTTTAAAATACTTTGCAATTTGTGCGAATGCAATACGTTGCATGTAACTTAAATTACGTTGTATATTTAGTAGCAAAATATGTTTAGTGTTTTTAAAACTTTAGTATATTTAGGATACTGCTTGACAATTGCTAAAGATATAATGATTTATGCAAAATTGCTTCTCAGACAGCTGACCAAAAACGTAAATTCAAGTTCAGAGGGCGTAGTAGACCAGGACTCGTCATCTGTATAAAAGTCAGTGCATACAAGCTTACGATTCATACGAAAATTCATGCAGTATAATGTTTGACGAAAATAGTGCTGGGTATTATAAAATTTTTCTCTGAAATACTGCTTAGTTCTAGCAATTATTAAGAGCAAAATGTCAGCAAGACATCATTTGAGTGACTACAATTGTGGACGAGCAGTTGGACCACTGAAAGAAGGTCAAAGTGTCATCGCTGTAGCTACTGCAATGGGTGTATCAAAGAGTGTTATTTCAGCATTAAAGAAGTTCGCTAATGTTGGAAATGCAAAATCATGCCAGTCAAAGTAGTAACACCAAACATTTAGATTACCCTTGTGGCAAAAAGGAACAGAAATTTTTTTTACTCCTGTTTTGGATGGCTGTAAACCTTGCAACTGCTACCGGTACGCATGTTTCAGCAAGAATCTTCTCTCGGTGAGTAAGTCAAGTTGGTTTGTATACACAGAATCTTGTTAGTTGCATCCCACTTCAACCACGTCATCGTCGAGAGAGATTGCGCTGGTGTAACGGACATGTTAGTTAGGATTGCCAAAATTGGTCTAGAGTGATGTTTTCCGACGAATATCGTTTCAGTGTGACAAGTGCTTCTGGCGAACAATTACTGTGGAGAGAACGTGGAACATGTTATGCACAAAAATGTGCTTTTGAACGTGATTGGTGCCGTCCAGGCATGATGGTGTGAGAAGGTATCATTCGCAATAGCAGAACACCCCTTCACATCTTTGAGCGAAGATGCGTTACAACACAACGATATTGCAGAGAGATTATTCTGTATCTTGTTCTTATTTATAGGTGTGCTGTAGGTCCAGACTTTCTGTTTATGGACGATGATGCGTGGCCACACAGAAGCTTTAAGGTATCAGTCACACTGTAAAGTGAAAATATTCTCCGTATGCAATGGCCTGCTTACTCTCCCTACCTAAATCCTATTGAACATTCCAAGGATGCTTTTAGCAGACTAGTTGCATAAAGAACCATCCCTCTCCGTACAGTTCAAGAGCTCAAAACCACCTTGAGAGAGAAGTGGGACATCCCCCAAGGACTTACCGATAGTTTAGTGAAGAACACGGAAAACAGATACAAAGTGTGCATTAGTGTCCGTGGTCAACACACATCCTGCTTAAGTACATATATTTGCATCATTCTGGCCTGGAAATCAATTTTTTTTCGCTGTTTGAAAATACATTTTTTTTAGAGCATCTTTTTAAAAATTTTATTTTTATTTTTTATTGCACGATGTAGCGATATCTATACCATTTTGCATTATAATAAATGCACATCATCTCTACTAAATATGTATTTAGTTTCATTTTTCTTCAATCCTTTTGTCTATTCGTAATAATTCCGAAAAACGTAACAGTTGCTTAGCAATTGTCCAGCAGTGTATTTTGATATTCATACATTTAATATTTTAGAATATTTATTATTTGAGCTAGATTTTTTATTATTAATACCTAATATTTTTTCAACTTTTCATATTTTAGTACTACTACAGTATAATCAGTAATCGTAATAATTCAATATATTTAGCATACATTTTTATGTTACATTTACATACATTTAGCAATTTTTTATATTTCTGCACATTTCGTATTTATAGTACTTCTGTAAGTTTAACATATTTATAATTTAAATGTATTTAACACCAGTAATTTACCGTAGAGTGTTTTAAACGCAATTTTATTAGATTACCTTATATGCTAACTAACTTGAGAAAAAAACTGGAAGAGGTACAAAATCAGCAAAAAATTCCCTCTCACACATGAAAAGATTAGAACTTTCTCCTTTCCAATCTCCTCTACGAGACTCCCTTTCGGGTAAAACTCGATTTAAAAGAACAATGGATAATTCCCTCTCCCTCAACAGAAATCTCAATTAATAAAAAATTGCAAAAGTTCAACAAAAAAAATGCAAATTTACCCTGCGGGGTCGGTTTCTTTTGAAGGTGCTTAACACAGCAAAAGAGGAAACAAAAAAATTAAAGGGAAAATTCGGAAGTTTCTTTCAAGAAGATCCCAAAGAAGACATCTCCTTTTCATTTCGGTGAAGATTATAACCCCTCAAAATTATTCCCTTTTTAGGGATTTTAATGAAAAAGGGATTTCAAAAGAGGAAAGCCGTCACTGAAATACCTTCTTTCTATATCTAGGGCTTTTTGTCTTCTTTTTTTTACTAATGAAATGATGAATTCAAAAGGACTGAAGTCTTTATTCTAAAAGGTTTCGTGTATTAGTAGCTCATATTACACTGATTACATAGTATTTAAGCTTCTTTGGGATCCAAATTAGTATTTATCTCTTTTTCTTTGTGATTTTAAAGCCTTTTTAGGAATTCTATTGATCGGAATAAATCAACATTTGTCTTAGGGATTTCCATAAATTTTGTTGTTGAGGAACTTAGGTAGGAAAAATAACGATAAATTGTCTTAATATAATTTATTGCAAGGCATTTTTATTCGAAGCGAATTATTCATTTTTTTTATAAAAGTAATATTTGAATGTAAATTTTTAAGTTCTCTAATGATTGTTTTGCGGATATTTTTCTATTTAGTAATTTGAAAAATGTATAATAAAAGTTATATATAATAAATGCTTTTTATATAATACAATTTTTAAGAATAAAAAATATATTTGTTGATTAATGTAACTTAAAATACATCACACATATTGGATCAATTATGAAACAATGTATTGGCTTGATAACTGGCGTGGTGTTATCTCTAATGCCTTAAAGATTAATTATGATGATGAGTTAGATTAATGCTGATAATAATATAATGATAATAATTATATTATACAATGAATTGTGTGGGTACAATCAATAGCCCTTAATGTTATATTTTTATCGGATATAATTAAAATGGTTCTATTTTAAATATATATGCTACTTTTCTTACATGAAGTTGTTCAATATAATAGTTTCAAAATTTAAATCCAAGCTACAAACTTTAATATCATTTATGTCGTGGTATTGTAAATTATAATGCATATTTATTTTTATTTTTAAAATATATGTAGCTACTCCAAGCCAGCGTTTCTCAAACTGTGGGTCACGCACCCCTAGGGGGGGGGGTGGAATAACTCTACGAGGGAAGCGCGAGCATATTGTAAAGTTGAAAACGAAAGATTATTTTTAGAAATTTTTTTTATTTACTGAAAGTATACAAAGAAAACACATTCTGACATAATAATAAATAAATACACAATTAGAATGATATAATACACTCTTAAAATTATCAGTACTTGACAATATGTTTTATAATTGATTTAGTAATACTAAGCAAATAAGAAGTTTAACACAATTAAAATTAATATCCCAGGGGCTTGTCGTATGTAAAATTATATACATAAATTAACACTTATCTTGACAATTTGTACGGTTTATAATTAATCCCTCAACTGCCGATTAAAAGATACGTGATTCGCTCCCCAATGCCACCGTTTTTCATGTAGGCGTGCGTATGTAATGTATTGGGGGGGGGAGGAGAGAAATGGAATGAATAAGCAATTCCACTGAAATGAGTAAACCCTTTGCAAACACTGCTAATTTCTTTTTATTGCATTCCAAAGACTTCGGAATAATTTTACTATGAGCAGTGCACAGAAAAGATCGCACTTCGAAAAGGCCTATATATACGTTCGGGGAAATTAACGCTTTGAATGTGAGCGAGACGTTTATATACATCAGTGGCACTTGTTACAGTCGTATTGTAGCTTTAGAGTCCAAGTATAGTATTACTGAATTCAATACATTGTTATTGTATGGATGCGGGGGTCGCGATGAGAATTGTGATTGAATATTGGATCAGAAATATTGAAAGTTTGAGAAGCACTGCTCTAAGCATTTTATAATGCAATGGCCGTTACCAACTTGATTCGCTGGGGATTTTATGATATCGTAAGACTGTAGATTCTTTTCAAGCTATTGTCATGGAAGTTCTAGCATCAAGTTATAACATCCCATTCAGCCCGTTGGATGATGATTTCCACAAAACCTGTTCTTAGCGGAAACAGAAAAAATTTCTTTGCCAAATTTCAAATCTGTTGGTCTAATAGCTCAAAAAGTAAAACTTTTTTTATTTACAACATCCCCTACTCTACTCCCTTTTGGGTGTAAATTTCCAAAAAAATTATTCATAGCTAATATACACTGAATAAAAGAAACGTTTGCCAGATTCTATGAGGGTAATAGTTTAAAAAAACGGAAATTTTAGTTTAACACGCCTCCATCTATTTGGGTGTCGATTTTAACAGATGCAGTTCTTTGAGTATGTCTACTAAACGAAAGGAATATTTCTGCTAAATTTCTAGTTTAATAGTTGAAGATTTTGTGAAGTATAAGTGAGTAATATAGTTGATATTCTCCTGATTGAATAAACTTGTTTATTATCCATCTTGAACACATAAGACATTACAGGGACGACACAATATAAGCACACACAAACACACTGCAGCCGGCTACATGTTTACGCAGATAAAATACAGCAGCGAAAGAGCGTTGGTCTCCAGGAATCTCGGTAATTATAGGCTTCTCAAATCACATGATCTGAGTGGGTGGATAGGTGTAGTTTAAAATACTCTCGTTAGGCGGCGGGTTAACTTATTACTAAAACGTTGGTCCTGAAGGGATGGACCAAATAATTAAAAGATATTTAAAAGGATTATATTACAGGGATTATTACATACATATATATATATATATATATATATATATATGTAAATTCAGAAACCTATAAAAATATATACCTATGTAAAACTATAAAAAAACATCCTTGTGTTTGATTAACAAAAATAATATATACGTATAACATTTTTACATTATGTGTAAAAATAACATAATTATTTCGAAAAATACTAGTACAAGAAATATATTATCACAACTGTGTGAAAAAGTACCTCTGTTCTGAATGGCCCTTGACTTAACCTGGTCATTTAGAAATCAATATGAATTTGACTGATATAATAAAAATCTGCTATATTTTTTCAGTAGATGCTGCTGTATTCGTCACCGTTTGTAAATTTTAAAAGAGGAGATATAATCCCCACACATTATACTTATTATAACGTCGCGAGGTTTCGATATATTCATTTCCCATTATTTTGCATCTAAAAGCAGCAGCATGACTTTTCTCATAAATGGCACGGTTTTTTGTGAAAATGTTTTGCAAGAACAGTGACTTAACGTCAATTGCTTTGAAGAAGTCCCGAAACATTATTGGATACAGTTACACTCTCTGATTAGATATATGTCAGAAGTACGCAAAACAAGTTTCCTGAATTTGAAGATGCTAATTTATTTGAAATGAAATTTGGCAGAAGAACAAAAGCTATTTATTCTACCTATGTGAAAAAGGCTGCTGTAGCATTGTAGGAAGAGATAAGCATGGGCGTGGAGGGAGATGTGCCTGAACTGTAGACATGCCTAACAACATGGTATGTAGGTTTTTTCAAAAAATCCTGTAGTGCATCCACTCAAAATTAGGTACCATCAGATGTTGTTGCATGATTTGCATACCAGAAATTTTAACTCTACAATTTCTTGCATGGTTGCTATGGATCCAGTTAAATGCAAAGCTATGGTTCATTTTTTGAACAGATGAATTTATTTCTAGAAGACTCAATTAATCAGAATTCCAGAATTTGTTAACTGTTAATTAGTGGACAAGTCAGCGTTTGCTTCTTCAATCTGCAAAGTCACAGTTTAGTAAGGGTTTGCAGCTGATTTTATTATTAGACCATCCATTTTCCAAGAAACAAGTCTAGCAGATCCTGTTACCTGTACTGTCAACGGCAAAAATGGTGTGTTAATTAATAATTAGTTAGTATTATATGTACCCTCATAACCTCAAAATCAATGGGCTTTGTGATTTCAGATTTTTATATTAAGGCTGTATTTTATATTCAATGGCTTTGTCAGTCCTTTTAACAATTTAACATAAAATCGTTTCAACATTAAATATTATGTAGCAAAATTTGTGCTTTGAAGACTAATATCTTTAGTATAATATTTCAGATAATAAAATATGCTGCCATATACTTATTTACAGTCAAAAATTTTAAAATTACGTTTGGTTAAGTGTACTAGAGGATTTCTAATGTAATTAATAGAATGAGGCATATATACGATAAATCATCAATAGAATGGAAAATTTTCCTCACAAATCGTATGTTTTAAATATGAATAGAAATATTTGAATATTTTTTTGTTTTTGTATTTCAACGCTAGTTCTAAGTATTATTATTTTTAGTTTATGCTTATTCTCAGTTTGGAATAATGAATAAAAACTTATATTTTGTATAATTTAGTGCATATCTCCAATGGAAATTATAACTCATATTTATAGTATATCTTTTTACTGCTAATCCGTCTTCTTCATTTTAGTCAATTGTTTGTATTATTTATCTTGTTCTAAACACTTATCTGCATCAGAAAGTCTAAAAAAACGATGCACACGAATTAAATCTCTTTAATAAGTTTTTTTAAAAAACATTCTAACTGGATACTAAGAATCAAATTGTTCGTTTTGAAGAATGTATAGTTATAAGGGCTCAATGAGTTTTTGTTATCAAAAATAGTGAATTGGAATGTGTATGTATTTGCTAAAAACGCTTACAGATTTAAGGAATAATAAGTTAGTTTTTAACATTTCATTCATATATATAAATCTGAATACATTTTTAAAAATCCGACTTAACAAAAAAGTACTTCATAACTAGTCATCGTATACTAATATATAATTTACAAAATATTACTATATTTATTTTCTTATTTGTTTGAGAACTGATTTTATTGTATGATATGGTAATACACTCTCTGATCTGCATAGTTGGTGTTTTATTTCTATTCATGTCTAAACATTTGATTCTTGTGTTTTATACTTTGATTTATATTCGCCATTCTCAATCTTTGTATAAATAATAACAATACGTTTTGAAAAGTGAAATACACCGCATGGCTTTGATAAATTTACATTGTATATATTTTCTGAAACGTATTATTCAGTTGTATGATAAATAAAAAGTGTCTGTGTGTAAATGCATGAAATAATATTTTTATATACTGCAAATAGTTATTAAAATTGACAGAAAGATCATTTTAAAATATTTAATTTTAAGTTTCCATCTTAAATAGAAACAAAACTCCTACTCTGAAAATCTTGCTGGATTCTGTGATTTATTAGACAAGTAAAATAAAGTGATTTAAGGAACTACCAGTTGTATTGTTTTGTGTTTGGAACTTATATTAGAGGCATATCTAAAATAATATACAAATATTGTAAAGCTGCTGGAGAACCAGATATCTTGAAATAGTGATAATTCATAATTTTTGTTATTGTATTGTTTGCAATTGCCTGCAACAGTAGTATGTCTAAAGTAAAATCGTTACTTGTAACATTTTATCTTAAGGATATTTAAAATAATCGGGAAAAGAAACTACATAGTATTGTTGTATAGTTTGATAAATCTTTTTTTGCCGATTATATGTACATTTTGAAAAGCTGATGTTAGTGTTCCCTTCATGCATAGAAAAAAGAAATATTACTTCTTAAGTAATGCATTTGGAACAATATACTTCTTCGGATTCCTTCGAATGTTCCTCTGTCGTATTATAAAGACATTATTTGAAACTGTTTTTAAGAAATAACAATAGAAAATGTGTTGGAGATCTCTCTCTCTCTCTCTTTATTTCTACCAATATGTTCATCTACCTTTATCTCTTTCTCAATCACTCTCTCTACCTCAATCTCTTTATATGAATCATTCTATCTGTCCCTCTACCTCTATATCTTTCTCAATCATTCTCTCTTCCTCACTCTCGCTCTCTCTATATGTATCATTCTATCTGTCCCTGTACCTCTATATCTTTCACAACAGCTCACTATATATGTATCATTATATCTGTCCCTCTACCTCTATCTGTTTCTCTCCAATCACTCTCTTCCTCACTCTCTCTAAATGTATCACTATCTGTCCCTCTTTCTTTATCTCTTTATCACTCTCTCTGTATATATCACTCTATCGTTCTGTTTCTATCCCTTACTTACTCTCTCCTCTATATATCACTCTATCTTTTTCTCTACTTTTCTCTTTCTCTCTTAATATATTTATAACTATATTTCCATCTCTCGGACACACCGTGATGAGATGTACAAATAATTAAACGTCAACGCAGATTCTCATCCTGGTGCACATAACACTGAGAAAAATCGTTAAATAAAAGTAAAATAGAATGTTGTATAGAACACATGAACTTAAATTATTGTGTTGTTTTGTGTAAACAGATTAAGTTTTACCTCGAAAAAAAAATACCCAGAATTATTCAAGCACGTTTCTGACTGAAGAACATTTAGTTGCCAATTGAGTATATGAATTACACTTTTGAGGGTTCAGTGATGGTGTCAGACGTAAATGAGTAAAAGTAATGAGTAAGCAATAAATGCAGGAGGGAAAGACTGTCCGAACAGCCTCGTTGCACGACTGTACGGAATGGCAAACATACTGTGTGACTGATAGTGATGAGTCATACTGAAAGTCAGGAATCATATCACAACAAATACGGTCTGATGCAGAAATTCTGCAACACGTCTATTTGACAGCGAAATACCCGGAAGGCTTCCGTTGCCGGGATTGCCTTTATCTTGAATTCATAGTTGTTTGCATCTACATTGCGGCATTGAATGGTAGGAATATGGATAACCAAATGGTATTTAATTTATTTACAGTTCATTCATGATTTTACCTGCAAAACTACAAGAGTTTGATTAGTCTAGAGAAACGGCAAAAAAGTTTGCATTAATGTTGGCTTTTGTACCACCATTTTGATATTTCACCCACTACTATGACTTAGGGTTGGTATTGAATTTCCCTCTGATGCCTTTTTATGCATTTCCAGTTCAATAACTATCAAGCGCTATATCACTAACGGTTCAAAGTCTGCTTTTCTCCCTTACCTTCCGTGTTTGCTCGAAGACACATCATAAAGGTCTCATCATACGTATACGTACTTGGAGCAATTTTCCTTGAAAGAAATCATTCTGAGCAATTTCTATCTAGTTGCCATAGAAACGGCTCCGAACAACTACTTCCCAGTGAGCTGAAAGAATTGCTCCAGATAAAAATTGCTTGAAATTACAGCCAATTGTGTTCTTCGGCTTCCTACGTCATAAACAAGATGACGGTAAAGATGGTAGGATTGGCTTTGACAAATGTAACAGAAATGGAGTATACTGTTAATATTTTTAAAACAATAGTGCTCGATTTCTGTTAACGACCATCAACAAAAGCGGTTGCTACAAATATGCGTGTTGATAAGGCCTTAACAGGACAATGTGCGGGGCGTAATCTTCAAGATTTCTTCGCTCCACTAGATTATGCTGTTGCCTTGGACTGCCTTTTTTCATGTGTGCGTGATCTTTCGCTTAACGAACACATTTCATGGGGGATTTGGAGAAAGACTTCTTTGAAACTCACCACCCCATTGCCTGCACCACATAGATATTATCAATGGGTTACTGCAGCATGGTTTGAAGTGCTTCAATTAGACATTCCGTCTCCTTTTTTCAGTACCAAAAGTAATTATTTCCAGATTTAGCAGAAACATTCAATATTGATTTCAGCATTTTCCACATCTCACAATAGACGTATTTTCAATCATTTCAATTCTCTTTTGTTCTGTATGCTTTCTCTAATCAATTTGGTTTTGATAACTCTTTTCCTTCTAGGTGCTGAATTTTGAATTCTTTGCCAGCAGTGTAAAAATACCATATGGCGATCATATATGGTTTTCTGCAGTAATGTACGTCTTCACTCAAACAACACAATAATGTATTTATGTATTATTATTATCTCAATCAATTGTATAAAAGTACATTTATTTCCCCTCTTGTACGTTATATTATTTCTTTTTGATTTGTTTAATTCTTCATATATTCATTACTTTTACTAATACATTATTCCCTTATTTAGTCTAAATTAGTATAGTAAAAACTTTGTTCGAAAAGACATATGAGAGAGAGATTATAAGCTTCTTACTTTGCAAAAATTTACATTTCATCAAATAAGCGTCAGGCTAAAGGAAAAATTTCCAATCGTAACAATATTGTTATATATTATATTTGGCTGCTGTTAAATAATATTTTTATTTTCAGATAGTTTCCACTGTTAACATTGTGTTTGGTTTTGTTATTTGGTACAGTTCTTCACATCAAAGTAATTTTATTGTTTAAGTAGTAATTTTAGTTTTGAGCTTTAAACATGTAGAACATGGTTTTTATTTATTTTATCTGTGGTTTTAATCAAAAATATTTTAGAAAAAGGAGGAATAGAACTAAAATTTTGCTTTTTAGTTAAATATTTACAACAAAAAAATTAAGTTTCTTCTTTCCACGAAACATATTAAAATCTTACTTGTATTACAAAAAATATCCACAAAGTTATTCAAGAAAAACGAAATCGACCATCATTATCGACCATGAAAAACATCCCCTATTAAAGTCTACTTTTTGATTTTTGTAAAGAACACGGAACAAAAAAACAAAATTTGAAAAAAACTAATTAATTTTAGAGTCTAATGAAGGAGTGTGTCATTTCAAAAGTTTTTAATCTCCGATATACAATCGCTAAAAGAGAATTTTAAGGAAAATTAAACTCGCGCAAGAGAACACAAAAATAGCTATTAAGAAAAAAAATTGGAACTTCAAAGAAAATGTCATGTGGCATTTGAAAAAAAAAGCCGAAGAAAGAATAAGCAGCGTTATCTATTCATATAAATGAACAAAAGAGAAAAATTATCCGTAAAAGAAGATGGTTATTTCTATTCTTTTCTCAATTTTTTCCCTTTTTTTCCTCCTTTCTTTTGTAAAAATTGATTTATTCTTGCTTGAAATGAAGGTTCCAATATCAGACGGCACAGAAAATGGAATGGCGTAAGGTGTAGTGAATCAGTCATGACTCTTTTCATTTAGAGTCCGATCCCCCCCCCCTTTTTTTTTCTTATTTCTCGTTTTTATCTTTTAACATCAGAAAAAAGAGAAAAAAAACATTACTATAGAGTTGAAGAATACCTTATTTAATTTTTGTTGCATATATTTTCTTCTCTGCTTTAGTAGTGATATAAATTAAAAATCTATGACAATAAGACTTTTTCTTCTGCAATAGATAAAATAGATAATGTTTAGTACAGAGCATTCAAAATCATTATGGGAAATATTTCATCTGCAAATAACGTTAAAGGAGACACAGATTGTGGCCTAATCTCCTTAAATACTACAAAAAAATTGGCCTCTATAAAGTTCATAAGCAAAATTTAACGTCTAGCAGACCGTCATACCTCCTGCAAAACTTTTAGGCTTAGAGACTCAGGTACAGACTATAATGGTCCTCAACTCTACAATAGGACCATGAAATAAGGAAATTGACTTTCAGCATAAAGATTAAGGTAACTGGGACGTCTGCGAGAAGGAAAAATGAACTTTTTGCCCCAACTTTAAATGGTTCTCACTTATTTAAATTTAAAGCAACGAAAAAATAAAAAAAATTAAGTTGAATTATCTGAATATTTATGTACTTGTTAATGTAAAAGAATTTCATTTTAAATTACAAATAAACCTGTAAAAGAGCAATAATTAACCAATAACTTTTTTTATTTTCAAGCATGTTCTTACTCTTAGGTACATTTTGCATAAAATCTACTGCATATATAGCTATAAAATTTCACGAAGTATTTGTAAATATAGCAATCCATAAAATGAACGAAATGAAATTTTGAAATATAAATTTATAAAAATTACGAAAATTCTTAAATTTAGTGATTTAAATTTCCTTTAAATTTTATGCAGAATTTGTGCTATATCCGAAATTTCTGAATGATTATTTAAAAACGAATTCATTCACTTTGTTAAAAATTTGTTAATCTTCTATTATGCAAAATATCAGCACTATAGGTGAAGTAGATTTTGAAGAAGGTGTACCGGAATCACCAAAAAATGCATTTTGAGAAAATTGCAAATAAAGATATTTTCATCTATGATTTGTAAAATAATATATTTTAATACAATATAAAGTCACACCATTGTTAATTGGATTATTTTGTCTCATATCTCAGTTTTTAAATTGTAAGTTTAAAATTCTAGATTCTTTAGAAGTCTTTTTAATTACAATATCCCTACTTCATCAATACGTGTGATCAACGATTCACATCTTCCATTTAAATACCAAAGTTTTATGTCTATAAGTTTCAGTATTTTTACTTCACTTTGAACATCATTACAGAATATTACAAAATTCCTTACACATATTTTTATTGTTATTAAAATACACACAGAAAATGTCGTTGCTGAATTTACGAAGTTAATTTAATGTCTAATTTAAATTGAACTATGTTTTTAAAAATTATTACAAAAAATCTCTGTTTTTGTATTCATATATATGAATATTTATTTATTTTAATGTAAAACCAAAAGTAATAAATATATAGAGTTATTCACATGAGCATTTAAATGTTAACAATACGCAGTTAGGAAAAGCGAAATGTCTATTTTACTAGCTGTGTATTTAATTTAGAATAATCCTTAAAATCTACTTTGTACTACATCCACTTGATTTTTAATTTAAAAAATACACTGAGTATTTATAATAACTAAGCATAATTACCATTTCAAAAAACAAAATTTTCAAATTTTTGTAACTAATCATTTAAATTTTCCGTAATTTTTCACAAAAAATGTACAATTTTCAATAAACTTGAACATACAACATAGAAAAATTACACACATTCTTTGAATAGAAAAATAATTTTTTTTACTATACATGTCGAATACACTACGGATTTGGAAGAAAGAGTATCTGAATCACAGTTACATCTCATTTGTTTAGAATTTTAAAATTCCATTTTCTAGTGTTCTTTTGATCGAACTCTCATAAATAATACATCTATAGAAGCAGCAAAGTGCCCTCTATTTTTTAAAAGTAAAATAAAAAAATGAAAAATTTAAAGCACCTTCACGTCCCAGTTACCTTAAGATTTCAGTAAGGAACCTATTCTATCCCTCTATAAAAGTGTTAATCCAAAAAAAAAAAACTAAAAAAAAACGCTTGCCCACATACGGATCAGTTCACAAAACCTCTATTTAAGAGCTGTTGTAGGCGGTGTTTGACGATTCCGCGTACAATTCCGGTATTGCACCCAGCGATTTTCCTTTTTCTCTAAACCAAAGAACATGTGACGGCTCTACCCGCGATCTTTTCACTAACAGTCCTCTTGGGGGAAATTTTTTGGTCCTTAAAAATTATTTTATTAGAAAATTTCCTTCGAAGAAGAGAACGTGAACATGCAAATTAATACTGCTATATATAGTATAAGCTTTCAGGTTAGAGAAGGGGAGAGATATAGGATAGACTGCCAGCGGAGCTGTGATTAATCAAATTGAATGAGAGACGCGTATATTTAGTAATTGATAATTATATTACTGAAGATAACGATCTGTCACTTGAGATTGAATTTAGATTAGATAGCTAAGAAATCAGAGCTATTGAAATAAGTAAGTGTACTAAAGTATTTAAAGCCTTGTTATATCTCGCATACCTCTTTAATTGTCCTCATATTTATTAATTAGGTGCATCTCTAAACTTGGTTATTAAGTTTTGTGATGCTGTTGATATTGATAATAAATTGATATTAGTTTGAAATATGGCTTGTCTTTCTTCCAACCTCTCCACACTGCGAGAAGAGAAAGCGCTTCCCTCATAAACTTTTCCTCAGCAATTTTTCTGTGGCAATTTATACAAACTGAGTTCAATCTCAGGCAATGACTTTGACACAGGAATATAAAGCTTTAATTGGAGTTATTTTGAGCGTGTTTTTCACTTAGTGGAACAAAAGCGCTATTAGGACGCAAATTTCGTCTACGTCTTCGTTCCATATTTTGTCGTACCTTTTTCTCAGCCAGTAAGCAACCAATTGACCTCGGGTTTTCGGCATTTGGTCGCATTTGTGCCCTAGATGAGCCGAATCATATTTAAGTTTTCCCATAGTTTTCCCGAATTTTCCTACACATTTTCCTGAATTTCACTAGTTTTTTGCTTTTTTATAGTGCTGATACAGATTTGTGTCATTATTTCTTTTCAGCTCAATAGTAGTACATTTAGAGGAGTAGTACAGTACTACTTTCTGTTAGTAAAAAGTTCATAAGTTGCATTATTGTAAAATACAACATGTGAAAAACGCACTAAAATTACTTGGCCATGCCAATGATTGATATCTTGTTTATTAGATTATTACAATGAATCTTGTTTGGCATACAGTATCGCATCTTAATCTCACTATATTTATATCAATAAAAAAGCAAAAATTTTTAAATAACACTAATTGTAAGCAATTTAAAATACCGAATATTGCATACATAAGATGTATCAAAACAACTTAACCATAAAAGCACTTAAAATTGTATATGTATGTACAAATTTTATTCATTGTGAGAAAAAAATTAAATTAGAAGAAAAATACTAATGTATCTCCATTTTGTATTAATTTTTTTTTAAAAAAAATCCATACCTTAAAAAATTAGCATTAAAAAAACTTATTAAAAGTCTGCGCAACGTTGAAATTAATTAAAGTTAATTCAAAATAGTTTTCCAAAAATAAATGCCTATTATCTTAAGTGAAAGTTTTACCCAAGACCATTCAGTATTTAAAGATTCATGATATATCAACAAAAATACATCCGAATCTTTTTTTGTATTGCAGACACACACACAACAAGCAAACCAATACTTTTAAAAAACATCCTGTTCTTTGAATATTTCATGTAACATTCCAGATTCGTTACAGCAGACCTGTCTGAAAAATTGTTGTTCTATGGATATAAAAACTTCAAGTACACTCGAACTGCTTTAAACACTTTTCTAACTTTTAAATACTCGACATTCTTTAGCATCCTCTCAGTACCAATAAAAAATGGAAAAAAATTCCATTTTGTGCAGTTTATCACAAGCACAGGTGCCGGGAAAAAAAGAAAACCTTAGATCTAAGTGACAACACAGTGTTCAAAGCAACTATGAAATATGATCCGGCTATGTAAATTTATGTGGGTTCAAAAGTGATCGATGATTACAGTTCTTCTCATCGAAGTCTGCCGATCACCGCCATTTTTTCATGGCGGGAAAACCACGATAGTTGATTTTGTTCCTTTCTTCTTTCCCCGCGCTTTTTCATTCATGTTCTTTTTGGGTCCGTTCTAGTAAAAGTTCGAGTATTTTTTGGCGGCGGAAGAAAAGTAATAAATTAAGATATGTGATTTCGAGTTTCCGCTTTTTTCGGTAGACTTTTTGTAAAGTTTATAAATCTTTTAAGGGTATTTTCGATGGAAAGAACATTTTTGGCTTATAGTTAAGTTTCGAAACAGTTTTATATCAAAAGGAAAACGTAAAATGGTTAGAAGGAAATCTATTGTAATCAGTTTTCTGTCTAGAAAAATAATATAGTTTTAACATTCTTTTTGTTTATGACACAGATTATAATATTTCTCCTTGTTTTAGTTACATATTTATTTATTTAAAAAAAGTTCGATTGAGTAACCTAACTAAACAAAAATAAATGTTACTCTTTAACCTCAGAAAAGTTCATTTAAATATCAATCATTAAATTTAATTACTTTTAAAGCCTAGCGGTTAGAGCATCGAACTCCAGACCGGAGGGCCGGGGTTCGATGCCCTATGCCCCCAAATACCCTTCGAGTACACACACGGGATGGACACAAAACAAGAAACACAGAGATGTCAGATCGAGGGCCACGAAATTCACCCAGGCAAAAGGGCTAGGTGTACGCATGTCGTTAGACATAACTTAAAGCACCATACAGGGGACCGTACTATTTGGCTCGTTTCCACTCCAATTTTGAGAGAGGTGGATGAATGACCCTGGGGTGGTGAGAGGGAGGAGGCCATGAAGTTTGCAAGAGCCTCTCACCTCTCATCTCCTTTTCCCCAGTCTCAAGAGAGGACTTGCGGCTTGACGGCTACTTAGAGTACTTCAATGTCACACCGGCAGTATACATTTACAAAGATCCATGCCTTATTCATGATTCGAAACCATTCCTTCCAGCACAGCACTCAGCGTCACTAAGCACAATACTGGATGACCAATTTTTCTCCTATATAAATATATACTCTAGATTAAAAAAAGTTTTAAAATTATTCACAATAAATGACTATTTAATGCACATTATTTTGAGTTTTTCACGTCTGTTTATTGATTCTAAAACTAAACACGACTCAATTATTATACCTATGCGAAAATTTCGTTCACTTGTGACCGATCGATACGCGTCCTTCCATTAACCTCTAGGGAAACATTTTTCAACTAACTTTCTCCGAAGACAGAAAGCATGATTATGCAAATTAAGTTTAATATATATATTCTGTATTCGCGAGTTTGGGAGCTAGTGAAGTGAGAATAGTTTAGAAGTAAAGTGAGAAGAGATTGGATGTGAAGTGAATAGATGAGAAGCGAAGTAAATCGGCAGTGAAACGTATACGTAAACAGTGTACGAATCGCGAAGTTTGAATGTTAAGGAAGTGATTAGTTCAACTATTTGAGAAGTGATTAAGTCCACGCGAAAGATTAAAAGATTGCAAGAATTCAGGTACTATGATCTTTAATCAAGTTAGAGAGTTAAATTATTAGAGCGGTCATTAAAATTATAAGTTCTGTATAAAAATATTTTAAGGTTAGATCTGCAGGATTGGTTATATTCTCCCCACGCCATCTCGTCTCACCCTCGAGTGCTGACTGATCAAAGCTATCTTATTTAGAATGTGGTGTCTCAGTTGAAATA
This sequence comes from Trichonephila clavata, assembly GCA_019973975.1. Taxonomy (NCBI): domain Eukaryota; kingdom Metazoa; phylum Arthropoda; class Arachnida; order Araneae; family Nephilidae; genus Trichonephila; species Trichonephila clavata. The sequence continues at coordinate 61,055 of BMAO01020138.1, read as the reverse complement.
GTGATAAATAAAATAGTTGAAGTTCTTCCTGTCATCTAATCATTAAGTTCCTCCCACACCTCTAGCAGGGATACAGGGAAGAAGGGATGTAAATTATTTATACACTTAAAACAATGTAATAATTAATGGAACAATATAGCGAAAAATTTCAGTTGTAATGTAATTTTATTTGATCATCTCTGAAAAATACTAAGATGTCCCAAGTATATATGTGTATAAAAGAATAAAATATTATATTTACAATATTTCCATTGATACTATCGTTTATACAGATGAAAAACAAACATATCATGTAATGTCAAAAGAGATATCTCAACTGCTTTCTAGTTGTATCACAAGAAGAAGATCATCTACCTAAAATTACTTGCCCAGAAAGCAAATGCTTACATTGTAGTTCCTTTTCTTTTTCGCTGCATAAACAAAAACAATATGTCGACGAAAAGGAAATAATTTTCCGTTAGGTCCAAGATTGCATTTCTATAATCTTCAGTATCTGCCCCAACTTGACAAACTGATCTTCTTCATAAAAAAGGACTTCTTTCAATAGAAATAAAATAAATACAAACACATAAGGGCTATCTCTTCAAATAATTATTTCTTCAGATAATTTTGTCGATTCTTGAAGGGGTATTCGGGTTTTTGGGCTTCAGTTTAGGTTATATGCGTTGATATAAACGATTCATAGAGTTATTGTACGTAATTACATTATTCAATTAAGTAGGGGGAAAAGTTTTAATATATTTATTTAATATTATACCAAAAATTATTATTTCATTGTTAAAACAAAACTATAAATAACTAAAATAACTCAAGATTAAAAAATTGTTGAGTACAAATTGAATGTAATTAAAAAAAAATTACAATTGTCTAATTGAGAAATGCATACGAGTTGAGCTGTATTTTTAACATTCTTTTATAAATTTCATTTGAATGTGACAGAATCTTTGAACCCAATCTTTTGCTCACTTGTCCAGGACCGATGGCAATACAATAATTTAATGATTTTGGTACATTGTCCTGATCAGGAGTAACGATTTCCCATTTTCATATCCCATCCCGCATCTGGCGACTCATTTCAGATCCCATTTCTAGATTTGGCGACTAAAGCATTAAGTTACAACTTAGTTCGATTACTCTTAAAAGGGTTTTAGATTTTTAAACTATAATGTACATGTAAAGCAGGGGTGGGTGGACTTTTCCAGTGTACAGGCTACTGCTACAGATTTTAGGTTGTTGCGGTCCACCCAGTGGCGTACGGGGGCCCATTCTGTATTAAATTTGCATATTTATTCCTTAACACTTGCCCCTCGACATTGTACCTCTCTTAAAATATGACATATAACTACTTTTTATATAGAAACACAAAATTGTCAAGTTGAATGCTTGAACAACTATTAAGGGTCTACTAGACAATGGACTTATCCAATGCAGCGAGCAGAGAATATACGTGAACCGTTGAATCTGAAACTAAATTTGTACTTAATTGGTTCACTACAGAGTTTTGCGCTTTCTCAAGACATAATATCAGCACGATATCTCGTGGTAGAGCAGAATGTTGAATGATGTATCAATAGCCAATCCCATGCTATCGTGGGAATAGCTGATCGTCAACATTTATTCTCCCCTTCAATCGGGTAGGTGTGGTGTGGAAATTAGGAGATTGGGCGCCAGCTCAGGTGTCGTCTTTGTCATTTGACCATGGTTCAAAATCATTAGGTCTGTCGCCAAAAGCCCCCGAGTAGCTAAATAGTGCGATGTTTCACTCTTTCCTCTACAATCGGCATATGGGGAAAAAATCATTTATATTGTTAGCGTTGTAGTTATCTTGTGTGCAGTTTCTCTTCCTCTACAGTGGCATTGAACGCGTAATGCGTCATAGTGTGCTTCAATGAAGGTATATGTGCCAGCTACACACAATTTTCGAATGATTTGAGTAAGTAAACGATTGTGTGCTAAGCTGATACTTAAGTCTAGATGGCGTCAGTGTTCCATAAATATGTTTCTCCAAGTATACGCGTCTTAGGTCATAGTAAATGCTGTCAGCCCCAAATGTCTTGGCGGTCCACCAGTCGATCATGATCGACTTAATGTCCATCCATGACTTACATCATTGATATTTCCTTCACTAAAACATATGTTATCTTCCGAAATTTTCAGAAATATATGGAAGAAAATAATTTTAGTACATGTTTAACAACATAAATTACAAAAAAAAAATATAACTTTTAAAGCGTACTATTTTTTTTAACATTGATTAGATTTAAAACGACATGAATTGTGAAAAATAAGAAAAAAATGTAAAGGACCAATGATTGGTTGTTAAATATGTTTTTATTTTCTTCAATTTTATAAAATTACATCATCACTTGTGTTCATTCAATTATTTATGGAAAGCAATCAACATATATTTTGAATGGAATTTAAAATATTTTTAAGGGGTTCAAATATAATTTTTCTTTTTCAACAAAATTTGTGTGAAAATACGCAAACTTTAAATTATATTAATACTTCTGCGACTTCAGAAATTATACTGCTTATGTAAAAAAGACTTTATGATATTTATTCAATAAAAAAAACTAGTTTTCTATTCTAATATATTATTAAATGATTATAAGGCCAGCGGACAAAATCTTAAACTTTGATGCACACAAAGCATTTAAGTTTGTAACTAAGTTATGTGAAAAATCTTCTCGTCATTTATAATTACAATTCCTTGTGCTCATCACAAGAATTTTTACTAATAATACATCATTTTTAAGACAGGTTAAACAATAATTCATATATGTGCTGGACAGAATGGCAAAAAGGTAATATAAATTTAGGGATGAGAGAATACGGATGTATTTTAACCCCTTAACTGGCCACCGGCGTATATATCCGTCTCACTCAACATGGGCATTCAGAGACTGGAGCGTATATATACGCCCTTCTGAAATTAGATCATTTTCTGTGCGTTGCTATCTGTAAAACTATTCCGAAGTGTTCGGGATGCAATTAAATGATCTTGCGAAAGATTTACTTACTTCAGACAAAAATTCGCATGTGTCTTTTCTCCCCCCCCCCTCTCCCAATATACCATAAACGCACGCCTATCGAATCACGTAATTTTTAATCTACAGTTAAGGGATTAAAGAAGTAGCAGAAGAGCCTTCCACATAGACAGTAGTGCCCAGTTACAATGGAGTGCATAAGTGTTTATTAATTTTGGATCATAAGCAACATGAGGGATATTGACAGTGGACCTTATAAATTTTAACTATAATTAAGTGACTAGGACAACACATAAGCTTGTGACGGATCTATGCGCGTCCTTCCACTAATCCTCTTGGGAATTCTTTTGGGCCAGTAATTTTAACCAAACTTCTCCTAAAAGAAGAAAACGTGATATGCAAATTAAGTTTAATATATATATTCCTTCTTCGCGTATTTGAGAGATTTGGTGAATTCCGAGTAGATGTGAAGTAAAGTCAATAACGAATATTTAAAGAAGTGGCAGTGTGAAGTATATACGTAAGCAAAAAGTAGGGAAGCCAGAAGTTTAGATAACAAGAAAGTGATATGATTTGCTAACCAAAAGTGTTAATGTCAACTTGAATTAAATAGAAGACTGCATGTGTTCAGGCACTGTGACCTTAAATTAAGCTGATGTTTAAAGTATTAAACTCATAGTGTGGTCATTAAATGCGTAAGATCTGCGTAAAGTAATATTAATGAACATTAGTGAACATATCCTCTCCAAACGCGAATCTCGTCTCTCTCTCTCTCTGTATTACTGAATTAAATTATCTTACTCTTTATGCTATCTGTGTTTGAGTTAGTGTAGTTGGAAATTCATCATGTCGTATGATCCCTTAGCTCCTTCCACACCTTTAGCTGGGCCACAGGGTAGAAGGGATGAAAACGCGTTTCAAGCTCGTATCATACTTGTTTGAAAATCCACATTACGCCAATGGAAAATCTTTGAATCACGGAGAGATTTAACTTGCAGCAACATTTACCTCTACTCGGCGAGGCTTGAGTGACACTAGGGCTCGAACTCAAGACGAACAAGCCACGAACTTGTGACAATGACCACTAGGCTTCTAAGGCCACCCTTTAGATTAGAAAAAATTTTCATACAATTAATCTCAATGGTAGAACTACAAGAGAAAACTTATCATGCTAAGAAAGATTGCAAATATATGGAACGACTAGTACCCTTAAAATCGTCAAGAAATATATTTAATACTTGACATACACTACACAGACTTCCGTGAACCCAGAGTTGCGCAATTTTTTAAATCTTGTCGATTCGTCTTTTGTTTGAGTGCTGCACAGCTCGATTACACATTCCTCGCTTCCTGTTTAGCTATTGCACATGTTCGGACGTATCTCGCGAAATCAAGGTTTAACCCTAAAAATTTCTTTTAAATTACAATAATATAATGAAGAATCACTGGATTCCCACGCTCAAGAGCTGACAAATAATGAGCTCATAGGAATGCATGAGCAAGAATAATACATTAAAGAACTTATTGAAGAACAATACAAGAAGAATTGAAACTCTTTAGACCTAGTTCAATCAGAAATCGAATAACAGTGTTGGGAATTTGACAGATGACCTCTGTTTATTTGTAAAAAGTTAAAGAATTTTAGAAAATGTAGACTGAAATAAAGAACGTATATTTTACAAAAAAAAAAAAAAAAAAAAAAAATAAATAAGTATATATAAAGTGTACTAAATATAAATTTTTAGTTACCAATCAAAAATTCTTATTGAATTTGTAATTTATCTAATTTAAAAAATAAAATTAATAAATTAAAACATGAAATAGTTGATATTTTTAATACATCATTTAAAATTCCGTACAGTATTTAACTCTCTAGAATGTCTCTTTTTCAATTCCTACTACTAGTTCTTTTTCTCTCCCTAAATATATATATATATATAGCTTATTCAAATTTTAATTGTTAATTAAATACTTTCGATCCATCTATTCAAGTGCAAGTACATTTTTTTAAACTTGTAGTCGATGACACTTGATGTTTCCACAGTTTCTCCAAATATTAATCCAGTAATTAAATTAAAAAATGAATAAATACTAACAAACACACAAAATAAATAATCCAACAGCATATATACTACATATATAGAAAGGAGCATATATATAAAGGAAAATCGTTCGTTGTGTCCCTGTAGCGCAATGGGAAGTACGTTTGACTTCTAATCTAAAGGTCTTGGTTTTGAGTCCCACCTGGGATGGCCTAATTCCTGAGAATGTAATTTTTTTACTGTACTATTTCATAAGAATATTTAAATTAAATTAATGAAAAAATAGTAACAAGCAAAAATAGTACAACACTCTGTATAGAAAGAAAAATGGAAAATTGCAAGAAAGGTCGCTTTGTATTTATGTCCCTAAAATTATGATTCTGCCATATGTATTTACATATTTATATTGATTGTAATTATTTATTCAAATGTAATTAAAATAAAAAAAATCTTTGTTGACCTAAGTAGGAATTGACTTAAGAAATTTTTATTTATATTACTTGTTGTGCTTAAGTTCACATTAAATTTCAGGAAATGGTTTCTAAATCACGAAGAATTTCGTATTTGAATTTTATCGCTCAGAAGTAAAACCTGAACAATTATTAATTTAACATAAAACTAATTAAAATATTTTTTTTCAATTTAACTGAAATTTAATTTAAAAATGTGGAACATAAGAACTTATGCATCGCATTTAAACCATTCAATAATGGTAAATTCACCTACATTTAGTTTAAACAGAAAGAGATAGCATAACAAAATAAGAACAAGTGTTAATTTTCTGTATATAATCAAATATCTCACTCAAAACATATCAGTCAGTCTTATATTTATTTTCCTAAAATATTAATAGAATAGATAGTGTAACGTATACACATTTTATTTGAAAAGAGAAAAAGAGATTTCGGCTCACAAATTGATCAGAAACTGGCAAATGTATCAATACATACTTATGCTCCTGATTTCATTTTAGTATACAATCAAATATTCCAAAGATTATCCATATTTGGAGCTTGAAAGCTCTTGTCAATTTTTTTTATTGTTTAACTCTTACTTATTCATAGCTACGAATAATAAATAGGAAAATATAGTAAGTGCTTTACATTTTTAGTTTATTCCCAATATAGATGATAAGAATTATTTTTTGTTGTTTTTCGCTTTGAATATACCCTTTAATACATTAAAATACTTTTTTTTAATATTGCTTGATATTTGTTTCTGTTTTTTTAGAAGATTATTTGAATAAAGATGTAAAATAAAGAGAAATTCGCTGAAATTGATTATGTTTTTGAAGGGACTATATTAAATTAATTTTACTTAGTTAATTTTTTATATCCACCTTTTGAGGGTTTAATTGATTACTTTAAAGGCTGGACAGTTATAACTTTTGACTAATTTTCGTTTTTAATTTTAAAAAATTTTGTCAATTTTTTTAATGAAATTTTAGCGAGTGATAAATAAGTTTTTATTATTTCTTATATACTTGAAAAACGAGTTTAAATCCCTTTTACCCTGTGACCCAGCTAAAGGTGTGGAAGGCATTTAAAGACCATTCGACGTGATAAATTCCAATTATTTTATTTATCACTATAATCGATTGAAACACAAATAACACTTTAAATAGGATAATGCAGCAAGCAATAGAGAGAAGAGACGAGATTCGCGTTTGCGGAGAATATGTTTTCTATACTGCGGCTCTTCCTTAATATTACTTTACACAGAACTATTTAATGTCCTCATTACTACTTTAACACTCTAAACAACAACTTAATATAAGATGACAGTACCTGAACTTATGTATATATATATATATATATATATATATATGTATATATGCAGTCTTCTACTCAATCCTACTAGACTCTAACATGCCTTAGTTATAATCTTTTACAAGGACTTAAAACAATTCTGGTAAGCGTCACCTTGTAGCTATCTTGTCACGTCTTTTTAACTAAACTTCTGATTTTCTTACTTTTTGCTTACCTATTATCTTCACTGTCAATTCACTAACTATTCACTTTACTTCTAATCCATTCACAATTTACTAACCATTCACAATTCACTTCACTTCTAATCCACTCACAATTCACTAACTCTTAAACTCAAGAAGAAGGAATATATATAATAAACTTAATTTGCATATCACCTTTCCTTCTTTTAGGAGAAGATTGGCTAAAATTTGGTGGCCCAAAGGAATATACAAAAGGACTTGTTAGTTAAAGGTCACGCATAGTTTCCTCACAAATGTTTTTAGGTTGAGGGGGAAAATTAAATTGTAAACAATGTACTCAATATTTTGATCACAGTTTAAACCATTTTAGCAATCTTCCCGTAAATTATTGTGTTTTTTAAATTTTTTTAATATCTTCAATCTTTCTTTTGAAACTTTTTGATGTTGCGTCATTTTTCTTTTATGAGTGTAACAAAATATGACTTTTGATACGAAAAAGTCAATAATTTTTTCATCTTTATCATCAATTATTCAAATAAGTGTATTTATTAATGTTTATAAATCAAATTTTTTAAATATATTTGTGTGTTTTAATCACATTTAATTTCCGTAAAATTATACAATTTTTATTTTGCATGATTCTATATGGTTTTTATATTCGATTAAAATCATGTCTCAATACTAATTATTTCTCTGACTAATTTTGTAGGACAAATGAAGGACATATATATCATTTGTTGTTAATAACCGCAACTGGAGATATTTTCTAAGAAAATAGAACCCACATGGTTATTAAAATTCAATAATAACACGGACAAAAAATATTTTTTTCCCCTTAAGTTTTTTTTTTTTTCAAAATAAATAAATAACCCTGAAGTAGATTGTTAAAACTTCCCCGTGGGGCAGAGAATTAAGATAAAAACATGTTTATGATTTGAAAAATATTAATTAATATCAAATAATAAGCATCTTTTACAAGCATATACATTTGTATCCCTAATTGGAAGAAAGAATTCAATAAAAATGTTTATAAAATGCCTAATTAGTTGAAATTCGGAGCAAAAATACACCGCTTTCAACATTCTTAATCCCCAATGCACGAATTCTGAACGCAAATTTTTGTGAAAAAGTTCAAACGTACACAAGAATATAATTTTTTTGAAGAAATTAATATTTAGGTTTTAAATGAAATGATACGTAGAGAGAAAGACATATGCTTACTAATAAAGAAGCCAAAGTTGATTTCGAACTTTTTACCAAACCACATTTTTACATCTTTTTTTTTTTGCGTCTGTGTATGAATATTGATTAACTCTTATTTTTATTTTAATAAACAGTCATGAAATCAGAAAATAGATTTAAAAAAGTAACACTAAGTCCAACGAAATAGTCGTGAATCTTTTCATTTAGATTTGAAAATTTTTATTCTTTTATTTTAAATACCGAAAAAAGAAATATAAGCAGAATTCCGAAAAATATCTGATTTTAAACATTTGCTGCATTTGTCTCTTTCTGTTTTTTACTTTTAAAATATCTCAAACTAAAATGATCATTAAAAAGATTCAATACTGAGTATTTTGTATGTTTTGTTATTCCAATCCTTTAAATTATTGCCCTAACTATTTCCTGTTCAGCAAACAACTAATATGTGTGTGATTAAAAAATGATAAAACAAGTGTTTGATATTGGAATGAAAGCCAATATCAGACACTTGTTTTTCATTTCTTAATGTAAATTATATGTGAAGCTACATATGTGTAAATTAGAATTAATGTGTTATTAGAATAATATATGTTTATTGAAATTAGTTTGCATAAAATTATAGACTGTTAGTCGAAGAAACCATACATTTCCTTCTAATTCAAAGTTAAGTGCCTATTATATTTTATCTAGAGGAAATTTAATGAAATATCAAGATTTTAATAGAAATACAAAACTTTTAAATGCACCCTTTTTATAAAAATACAATACAAAACGTTAGTGTGTGAGAAAAACTGAAATGTTTCATTCGACTTCTTAAATTTATAATAATATAATTTGCCTTAAGCATTCTACAAGCTAATCCGTTAAAAGCCTAAAGCATACTTAAAATGATTTCGACACTTCAGTTTGCATAGAGGAACCATACTGCCAATAAAGAATGGGGGGAAAAAATGGCAAAAAAATATTGATTTAAAGCGGTTTATCATAAACTCTGGCGACGAAACAAAAAGTGTAACGCAACTTCCAAGCGACAATACGTTTTCAAAGAAGCTATGAAATATTATCCAGCAATGCAAATTTATGTGACTTCAAAAGTGATCGATGATTACAGTTCTTCTCATCGAAATATCGCGATTACCGTATTTTTCTAGCGAGAAAACTGCGGTATTTGCTTTTATTCCTTTGTTCTTTTCCCGCGCTTTTTTCAATGAATGATCTTACTGGAACAACTTTTAGTAAAATTTCAAAGGATTATTTTTTTGAATTTTTTTATTGGGAGACGGTAAAAATTTTTAAAGTAACATATAATTTCCATTTAACTTGAAATATATAACTTTCTCTTAACTGGAGCCTTTTGGGCTTTGATTCATTGAACTTTTTTTTAAATAGAGATAAATTTTCTTAATTATATTTAAGGTTCAAAAATAATAAATTGTTAGAAAAATGGAAAATAAAAAGAAGAAAAAAAAGCATTTATAAAAACTTTCTACTATTTCAAACATTAAAATAATTATTTTTTATTAATTAATTTATCAAATAATGGTTTATCATTTTTTAAGTAGTCTCTTTCAATTTTAGTTGATATAAGCTACACTCAAACTAATAATATCAACATTCTCTAAAAGGGCATTACGTCTTAGAAGAAAGCAATTTTTATCATATTTCCTTAAATTTGAAAGATATATTCTAATCTTAATAGGCTTCGTTGTAGTAGAACAGAAATTCGGTTCATCTTGTTGCCAAGAAGTTCAAGTGTAATTTCAAGATAGACAAATATCTCACTTAATGAATATTAAATTTTGTTATCTTACTAAATCATAAAGAATAATACATATTTTTTTTCAAAAAAAAAATGTAAAATCATTTTATAGAAAAAATATGAATTTAGTAATGTTATGAATGAGAATGAGACTTTAGATTTTGAGTTTGATGTAGAATGCAATTATGAATTGTATAACGAACGGATTTTGACTTACCGCCATTTTCCATGCTGGGCGTATGAACACTGTGGAAGTATTTCTTATAAAGCTGAATAATGCAATATATATAAATGAAGATTATTACTGAATAACAGCAATGATTTAACAAGTCGACTTTTCATGTATATATTTGCTTCACACACACACTCATGCCTTTACATGTACGATAAAAGAAAAACATGTCACAACACATAATCACAAGAATGGCGACCATTACAACCGAATAATCCGAATGGAATGTCGTTTTCCCGCCGAAATCACTCCGGCTACCAGAAAACCAAGTCCAGTTCGTGGCGCCATCTCTGGACGGCGAAAGGAGTCAACTATTCTTAACAAGTAATTTGTACTGATCAGAGTTTAATTGTTAAATTCTCAAATATTTATGATCTTATTAAAACATTATGACGTCAATTTGCTTCTGAAGCAAATTGATATGTCATATGTAGAAGTAAATTTAAAATATTTTTAACACCCTTTTATAAGCTTCACTTGTATGTAACGGAATCTTTGAACTCAATTTTACCCACTTTAAAACGTCAGATTAATTTAAAATTTTGCTCACTTGTCCAGGACCTATGAATATACAATAGTTTAATTATTTTATTCCTTTGTCCTGATTAGGATCACCAGGAATAACGATTTCCTATTTCTATATCCCATCCCGCATCTGGGGACTCATTTCAGATCACATTTCCAGATTTGGCGACTAAAAGATTAAGTTACAACTTAGTTCGATTAACTAGAAAAGGGTGTTTTTTTAGTTTTTTAAAACTATAATTTATTTTTAAATTTTCTAATATATTTCTAATATTCTTCTGTATTACATTTCTGAGGACTATAACATAAAATCAATGGAATGCATTAAAGAAAACTTAGTAATAGCTATCTATTTCTATCCTAAGAACAAAATCTTCAGCATTAAATTATTGTACTATAGAAACTGTTTACAATGCAATTCCTCTTATGGCTGTAGCTCCTTAAATAGGAATAACTCCTTGACAAAGATTAAAATAATCGGTTCCAGATCCAAGACCGCATTGCTATGATCTTTTGTATCTTTCGCAGCTTGATATACTCACGGTTTATTCTATTTCTCGCAAAAGAGTTCTTTCGGTAGTATAATAAATAAGTTCAAGCAATTATTTCTTTAGAGGATTTTTCTAAGTCCTTAGAGATATTAAAGTTTTTACATTTCTTCTATATGCGTTTCATTACTAAGTAGTGCAAAAGTTTCTGTACTTTGTTCAGATTTAGTCAAGCATTGATTAACATCATTTTATTAAACATTTTATATATATCCATGATTTATTTTAAATCTGTAGTGGTATCATCTACACAAGCTAGTAACACCCTCCGGAATAATATGATCATTTTGGTCTAGTGGTATGTTGCGAGCTGATGGAACCAAAGGTACCGGGTTCGGTCATTTGAATATGCGTGTCACTTCATTGGTGACCCTGGCTGTACTAAGAGATAGTGTGACCTTCTGAACTGTTGTGGCACCATCTTCCCGAAAAAGAGCAACCAAAAAGCTCATCATACCCATTTGTCGCAGCAAAAAAAAAACTCATCAGACTCACTTGACGCAGCAAACAAACTTATCAGACTCACTTGACCCAGCAGAATCATCCGATTCATGTGACGCAACTCCTCCAATTAACAGCAACAACTCACACGCTCATCATAACAACTATATCGTTCGTTTGTATATCCACCGAATCACTGGTGAGGAGTGTGTATCGGTATTATCTATAGAAGCCAGTAACAGCTTCCGGAATTATATGATTATTTGATCCAGTGGTATGTTACGTTGTTATGGAACCAAAGGTACTGGGTTCTGTTCTCCACTTAAGCGCGACACTTCAAATCACTGTACTAAAAAAAGCACCAATAAACCACAAGAGTTTTAACAGTAAGAAGTACTGTATACTGGGTGCCCTAAATATAGCACCCAAACTCTGTGCAAATAGATTCCTCGATGGGAGTTCTTAAAAAAGGCCCTAACCTGTGCCATCCATTGTTTACGAAAAAATGAAGAAACAAAGTATGCTGGCACAAGGCGAAAACACAGTATTAGACACATCAACAACAATAAATGCAATTATTTATAAAGGCAGATGCTCAAAGTGTCCGCATGCATTTCGAGGTAGGCTTGAGTGGGGAGTCGAATGAATAAATGCACACGTCGAAATAGTTGTATCCTAAGTTGCAACATGATGCAGACTTGCTACTAAGCCTGTTTGTGTCGCCACTACGTCTCGATCTACCAATTCCTTGAATTTGCCTCATAGGAAAAATACAACAGTGTGAGATCTGGTGATTGTGGTGGCCACAGAAGTGAGCCCACATGTCCTATCCAGTAACCGGGTTATACCATATCTAGCCAATCACGAACAGAAGCGCAGAAATACGATGGAGCCTCATCATGAACTATCATGTAGCATCGTTCAGTCACAGTCATTTACTTTTTTTTTTATCTCGTTAACTATGGATGACGCAGGTACAGTTCTTTGGGCATTTTTATGTACTTCCAATTAGGAATCTAGCTGTGTAGAGGTTGGCACTATTTTTAGGTCACCCTGTATGTGTGTGCTTTAAAATGTAATTCTAAACAAATATTTCAATTGGTTTTAGAGAAATATAAATAGGTTTTGACACATTTTTGTGTGTAAACATTAAAGCATACAAAATATCGAAGTATTACTTCCAATATGCAAAGTATTCTGTTTCTTACTTTCGAACTGTAAAAACAATTTACGAAACAATGCGTAGCGATTGTTGATGAGAAAGCTAGCCAAAGGAAGAGACATCTAAGTAAATCAACGATCTTTTATCATTTAACCATTCAATTACTAACATCTTTAGTTTCAATTGCTACCAACTTAGACTAATGGGGAGCAAGTCAGATTTAGCTCACTCTAAATATTTATAAGAAAAGATTCTTATCAATTGATACAGATACTCGGCTTGATTCTTTAAACTCAAACCACTCAAACTAATGTTTTCTCTGGATGTAACAGCAATTCAAACATATGCTTTAACTTCATTTTACGTTAACACGTACGATTGCTATCTTCCTCCGTGAACTCAATCCATATAATTTTGAATAATAGTTCGATTTTGGATACATCACGGCTCCTTTAGAGAAAAAAGGCTCTGTAACAATGGACCATGCACGAGGTCTATCCTGAGTAATTCGTTTTTTTTCCATCCAGCCGAATTGGCTCTTTGAAGAAGAACAATTTCACTCCGTAAACGAATGACACTACTAAATGAAATATAAATAACCAGTGCGATAAAGAATAGATTCATGCCAAATATACAGCCATGCCACAATTATAATCCATTTTCCCTGAATTACAGTAGTAATTTTAAATTAGTAGATCTTTCTTTGTGGTAGTGTAATGGGTTTCCTTACAACAGGTCCAGGATTTAAGTCTTGGGCTGGGCAAGGTCGACTCAACATTTAATCCCTTCAGTGGGCCAATAAAATGAGTACCATGCTTGCTTGGGAACTGAGCACTGGGGTTTTACGTCAGACCTACCCCTTGACCGAAACATCTGCACATACACCACAGTGCCTAAGGTAACAAAAGCTGAGATAGACACTGGCCCTAGTGGGCTGTTGCGCCACTGAGCTCAATTCAGTTCAGATCTTTCTTTACAGTTCAGAGGTTGCATCTCGTTAAAGATAAGTATCCATTATTTATTACTAGTTCATTGTCTAGTCTACATATCTCATGCATTTTTTTCGAATGGGGCTGCATTTTAGCAACTTAGCCTTTACAGTCACGGCAAGTCTCTAAATCTCATAACCATTTCATGGTGGCACCATCTAGCGGTAGCCTCGCTACCAAATTTGGACACTTGAATTTATTTTTTATTCAAACTCACGTCTGAGGTTAAATACTGCCGTGATTTAACTTTGCAGATAGTACCAGAGACAAATTTATACTCTAAGAATCTTTTAACACTGTTACATAATCATATGACATGCATGCCTGCGATTTTCGCATCCAAAAAGCTATTGGTCACCATTTCGTGCCCGATTTAATGGCATTTCAATCACCACTGCATTCGGACCCCCACACCCTCCCGGCGACCTCTACGATCTTCTAGATCTCCACCTCAACTAACAGAAGGAGGAAGTACCTTGACAGTTTTCAAATCAGACAATTTATTAGAAGTAGTTCTACTTGAAGATTAATAGAACTCTGAGAAGAGAAGCCATTACAAATGGATTGACAATTTTAAGTTGAATAATATAAATTATAAATATCAGGGGGGGGGGTATCCCCTGTCCGACTAATAGTGAATCAACCCCCATTGTACAAGTTGACCAATTGTTTATATTAATTGTTTGAATTGTATAACTGTGATTTACGTGGATTTTGTAACTTTATTTGTTTTCAATGTATTATAAGCAGAAAAAAATAAATTTAAAGCCTTTATCTCCTCATTTTAATAGAGCCTCCTCAAAAACAATGCTCTTGATCATCTTTTCCTCAAAATTGCATTGAATTTTTATTCCATCTCAACTTCTGCACCTTGACAGAGCCACACGCAACTGTTTATGAAAAAAAATTTATATATTTAGAGCACATTTTGTATAGTTAATGTTTTATCTTTTTGTGTAATTATTATTTAATCTTAAAATAGTGTAAATGATTTATATCTGGATGATTAGTACGCTATCATTTCTTTCTGTTGCATTTAATTTCTGAGAAAAATTTTAGTATTCACAAGTAACGCCATCCTTTATATTATGATGGCGTTTCAATGGAAACTTGGTGAAATATTGGCGACAAAGCCGAGTTGGCGTCATTTTTAGCGACCAAATCTGAGAAATCATTTTAACGACCAATGACGCAAGAGGATTGTTCGATAAATCGCTGGAAGGTAAGGGGGGAGGGTAGATATATCATTCTGGCCCTCTTTTTCAGTTAAATTCAAATATTAAGATCCATTTTACTAACTATACATTATATCTAAGTAAATTTCTTACAACATCACGAAAAACTTTTTTAATATAGAGAAAGATAATGTATGCCTTAAATAAATCCTTTTAAATTGTTTTTATGCCTCAAAAGGCTTATAAGTCTCTCAAAAATTTGATGAACTTCAACAAATAATAAAGATTTCTTAGGAATTTCACAAAACTACCAGAATACACCACACGCACTTATTTTATTTTCTAAGCCCATACTGGATACGATTTCCTTCTCTCTAGTGTTAAAAAACTATTTAAACTGTTAATGGTGCACAATCTTCACAATTTTAATGATCTTATATATATGCAGACAGATATACAAACAGATAATGGTGCAGAAACAAAAATGTTAAAGATGCGTTTGTGTGTATATATTTATTCTTTAGCTTAGCAAAAAAATATATACAACAGTATTTGCAAGTGCTCATGTGCATTATTTGCAGAGAAGAAAACGAATTTTTCCTAACAAATCGAACAGAAACCGTCGAATATATATCAATATATACTTATGGGATTGGAATTCTCAAGGAAAACAAACAAATATCCCAAGGTTTATCTGTATTTGGAACCCGAAGTTCCTCTCAAGTTTTATATTGCTTAGTTTTTGCTTATTCTCGACTTAGAATAATAAACAGGAAACTATATCGAGTTTTATATTTTGCATATTCCCGAAGGAAATGATAACAACTATTATTATTTTTTTTTTCGTTTAGAATCCGCCTTTTTCTTTGTTCTGTCTCAAACTTTCGGAATGTTTGTGTATTTTTGTAGGGGAAGGTCTGCCTGATATTTGTGTATGCTCTCTCTCTCTTTACTGCTGTTCAATAAAACTAGTAGGTAGAAATTAAATAGTTTTTTTTTGTATAAATGTTATTTTAATGAGTTTTTACTTGAAATGAATATAATATGTATTTTTAACCACAAAGTAAATAAATATTTTAAAGAATAAGTTATTATAATTGCTAAAAGAGCAATTATATACATATATATATATATATAAAATATCTGCATTTTTTAAAATTTGTTATCCTCGAAACATTTGACATATGCCAGATCAGCTCTAGAAGGTTAATGACCGTCAAAAAGTCTATAATTATAAAGAGATCGGATGTTAAGTTCCACTTAGAAAAGTTCGAATCAATCCAGAATGCGATCCGGTGACCTTTTAAATGTGGCGTAGCAAACCAATTTGGCAATTTGCAGACACAAATGTGCGACGGATCTATACGCGACTCATACTAATACCTTGGGGACTCTTTTAGAAAAATATTTTTCTCAACCAACTTTCAACGAAGGTAAAAAAAATTGGCAGTTATAAAGAGTACCGATAGAAGTGAAAACTTAGAACTTTTAGTATTAAAATTTGAAATTTCATAATGTTTGAATTAAAACTATCAACATCAATCTGGTTTTCACATCTATTGACACTCCAAGCAAAAATTAAATGCATATTTATATGGTTTTTTTATTATTCAAATATCTTAAGGGCTGTAAGGGATCATGACAAAATATAAATACAATTAAATTAAATAACAATTAATATATAATCATTATCAATGGATAGTATTTGCATTTACTTAAATTTCAAAGTACTTGATTTTTAACAGTATTTTAATTGTTCGCACATTGTCATAAATAATTTCAACAATATTTAGACATTTTTTACCTTCAATTATTTCATTTTGTTCTAAAAAAGATACAATAGGCTTATGGTAACTGAAGTAAGAAAGGAAAATGTTTGATTCAAATTTATCTAAGTATCGCGTAAAACCCGCATCGATCGTTGTTTTATATTTTGTAGTACTGAGTTTTTTCGATCATTGGACATATTTAAATTAAGTGTTTCCTTTAGAAATTCAATTAGTGGTGCATTTTTATCATCTGCAAAGTTAATATTGAAGTCTCCACTTAAAATCATCGGTACATTATGATATTTTTCGCCAAATCTTTTTCGAGTATTTCAAAACCTTCTTTTGTATAAATCATCCAATTTTCGAACAAAAATTGTATTTGTTTCATAGATTTTCCAGGCGAAATATAAACGGCAACCACACATTAATATGTATTTCCCATTCTCGGAATCGCAACGAGCAATACACAGTATATACACATTGAACTTTTCACTAAATCCATTGAATTTCACTTATAAGATATACACAACACTGTACGTCAGCTGTATAGCTACAGATATACTACTATAAGCATCTCGGGGACGCGAACGCACAAGATTTCACCCATTCAAAAAGTGTCTTAAGGCGAAAAGCACACTGCGCGTGTGCCAGTCAGAGCATGTCGGTGACGGGAACCCATAAGATTTTCCCCTACCAAAAAGGGCCCAACGCCGCTAAAGAAGTTTTCACTTCAAAAACGTGATTGTGCAAAATAAGTTTATTATATAAATTCTGTATTCGCGAGTTTTTTGGGAGTTAGTGAGTGGAGAATCGTGAGTTATTGCAGGCGGATCTAAATTTATAAAAGTGTTAATTGAAGATTTCCCAGTGAGGATCAATCGGATTGGATTTGATCCCGTCAAGTATCAGTGTTCAAGGCCTCAACAGTAGGACTTCGAGTTCACAAGAGTACAGCTATTGTGAGCACTCTTTAAAATAGAAATTAGAGAATAACTTGTTAGCGTGCGTCGGAGTTGAAATTGAGCTTGTATAAGTTATCGTAGAAATTAGTTGAGGGTCCGTAACTATTATCCCCGGGCTAATTGGTCTCACCTTCCCGCTCTTAGTATTGATCAACAATCTGAATTGGATTATTATTGCACTTGCTTGGTATTTTGTGGCAGTAAAATAAATTGAATGAATCATGTTGACTGATCATTCAGTTCTCACCACACATCTATCCGGGTCCGAGAGAAGACAAGAGGATTAGAGGGAAGTAGGCATACCTGAACATTACAAATGTATCCGCAAATGGGTTAGCTGCCAAACTGGAGCCCACTTGAAACATACAAACTATCATTAAACTGATTCTAAAATTAAATTTGCTTGTATGTGTGTGTGCAGCTATAGACACTATTAAATTAGTACAATAAATAAATTCAATAGATCTTCCACTATTTCATTTGACTCTTATTTTTACACTGAATGTATTTATTTTAAAAACGTGTGTCAATCTTCTACTCTCCGTTCCCACAATGTGGCTGCTATGCAAAAATTAGCTGTGCACCCTTGCTACAGAGTGATAACTGTTCTAGGAATTTTTACATGAGATAAATTTTTTGCACACACATTAACCCTTCCATGACGATCGTGTCGTATATGCACCAATCTCAAACTTCCTTACAGGACGGCATGCTGTTCAATGCACATTTCCGTGGGACAGGCAAGCCTGCAGTACCAGTACAAAACACGATTGACCTGTGCATCCTCCCGCTGCTGGTGACATTTGGGGTGGGTTGCTAATGACATTTTGAAACTTAGCATTAAGCGTTCGATTGTTTTGATAAAACATTCTTGCAGCCCTTACCTCTAGATTTAAAAAAAAATGACTTTCATTTCTAAAACTGAAGTAGAGTTATCTTTTACTCTCCCATAACCCTCTCTTCTTAAAGAAATTTCCGCAGAAAAACGCATTTTCACTCAACAACTAAAACATGCTCGCCAAATTTCAAACCTAAGTCCATTAGTTTAAATACGGAAATTTTTTTATTGATAAGTCCCATGCCTACTCTTAATTATTGATTTCCATGAGACACGTTCTTAGTGGATTTCAACTTTGCAAAAGAAACACGCACGCCAAATTTCATTACCGTAGGTCTAGTAGCTCGAAAGTAGGAATTAACTCTTTGATGCGCACCAGCAACTTACCGCCTTCCCCCTTCCCACCATAGGAGTCGATTTAAGCAAAAGTCATTATTAACGGATTTCTATTCAAAAAAGAAACATGCTCGCTAATTTTCAAGAATGTAGAGCAAATAGTTCAAAAACGGAAATATTTATCTATAACGCCCCTTAACACTGAAAACCCTCTTTGGGGGACGCTTTTCACGAATCCTCTTTTGTAGTGAATCTCTACTCAAAAAAAGAAACATGCTTGTCGTATTTCAAATGTGTAGATCAAATAGTTCAAACAATGGAAAGATTTATCTATAACACCCTTTAACCCCAACCCAGCCAATTTTGTGGGTCGGTTTTCAAAAAATCTCTTCTTAGTGTGTAACCCTCTCTGTCTACTCTCGGACCCGGCTAAAGGTATGGGAGGAAGTGAAGGACGACTTGACATGATACTTTTTAATTACTTATTTACCACACTGATTATCATGGATACAATTCAATTAACCAAATAGGTTGAGATGTTTCCCAGAAAAGAACAGGGGTTTTGCTACGAGAGTCACAAGTTCGGTGAATACTTTTAATCCATCGATCCACCTTTTATGAATCAATCTTCTGCTTTAATATATGATTTACACTAAAGTCATATGACTAATTGTCACTTAAATCTATTTAACAATTTAAAGCCCAAAAAGTGCTATCAATATGACTAATACCTGGTTTGTAGATATTCTTCCTAACTTCTACTTCTTAATATCTCAATCAATCTCCCGGCAACTTCAATTAAACATCAATTCTCTATCTATCTAGCAAGCAAACCTGTCCTATATATAATAGACCTAATCTGCATATCACGGTTTCTTTTTCAGAAAGGGTTATTATTATTCACAGACCAAAGATTTCCCAAGAGGGTTAATGGAAGGACGCATATAGATCCGTCACAAGTGGTTCTCTACTTCATAAAAGGAACATGTCTGCCGAATTTCAATTCTGTTGGTTTAATAATTCTTGAGATCTCGTGATTAGAGAGTGAGTGAGGGAATTTGACCTCTACCCCTTTTCCTCAAAATATGCACTAAATATAAATTAATTTATGTTCAATGAATTACCTGGAATGAAAATTTGTAATTATTAATCCCTTAAACATTACAACAGTGCTACTCAATCTGAATTTTTGCGACCCAATATTCAGTCATAATTTTCATCTCCCGCCCCCCGGAATTTTATTGAATTCAATAATACTATTCTTTAATGCTAAAGTTACAACACGACTTCAAACTCTTGCGTGCCACCGACGAAAAAAAAACGTCTTACTAACCAAAACGATAATTTCCAAGGACATACATATACGTCTTTCCGAAGTACGATCTTTTTGTGCACTGCTATCCATAAAATTATTCGAAAGGCTTTGGAATGCAATAAAATGACCTTGACAGTGTTCGTGAAAGATTTACTTATTCAATACGATTTGCTTATTTATTCCTTTTCTCTTCCCCCATACATCATATACGCGCGCCTACCTGGAAAATCGTGGCATTGGGGAGCGATTTGCGTAACTTTTAACTGGCACTTAAGGGATTGATTATAAACCGTACAAATTACCAAGATAAATATTAATTTTTGGATATCATTTTTATGACAAACGCACACGTGATTCACAGTTAATTTTAAAACTTGTTCTTAACTTAGAACTGTTAAATTAATTATGAAATACACTGTGCAGTACTGATACATTTATTAGTATATTATATCAGTGTAAAAGCGTATTTTACATTTTATTTCAGAATGTATAAATTATGATTTAATTTATTTTCATCAATTAATAATTTTCTTTAATAATCTTTAGTTTTCGACTTTTCCATACGCTTGCGCCCTCCCCCGGCTAGAATTATCACATCCCCTTAGGGGGGTGCGCCCCACAGTTTGAGAAACGCTGCATTAGAGTATCTAGTACAGTTTTCCTTCAGTTACCTAAACAAAAGGCTTTCTAAATTTCCTATATATATCCCAGCCAGAATTTTATCTTTGCTTAGAAAGAACTTAAAAGCCTTCATTTATTTTCATATGTATTTCAATTCGAAACGATGAACTTTAATGCGATAGGATTAAATTTAAAATCTGCATTGTTTCTTGCCTACTATTGGAGAATAATGCTTCCAGTAACACCCGGCAACAACTCTTTAAGTTCAAAGATTTCCACTCGAAAGCCCATGAGAATTTTTCGAGTATCTTGAAAATTCTCTTCGCGAAAATGGCTCCGGAAATAAACGATTTTAGCATCTCAATCAATTCCAATTTTATCCACTACGTTTCCTCGACACGATTCATTGAAGCCTCAAAATGAATGAATTTGTAACTTACAAGAAGTCTAGAATTCTTGGAATCTCCTTTAACTAAAACTGAGCCATAGGCAATATGGAATGATAAATAAGAAAGTTTGGATTTTAATTTAGAATTTCATACTTTTATCTTTCGAAATCAAATACAGATATTTATCAGTTTTGATTGACAAATTATTGGGTAGTAGATGTAGTTGTTGCACATTAAATGAGAAATGAAAATACACATGAAAAACACACAGTGAAACACATTTAACAGAAATTATCGGTTAACATGAAGTTACACAGCAGTCCCGACATAGTGCCATGTATTTTCAAGCATTTTTTTTTCTCTTAATAGGAAGCAAAAATCACTTGTCAGGAAAAAATTTCCCTTCTGGGAATGAACAAAATAGGAAAAACACCAGCTGGATTGGACTGTCCTACTGTATCATGGAAAAAATTCACTGCAGTAGATGAGAACAATGTGTGTTCGGCCTCAATTATGACAGACAAAGACATTTTGGAGCTTGTTCAAAGCTAAAAAACCATCATTGATGCAGACTCCGACGACAAAAAGGAAATGAATAATATATCTTCTGATTCCACGTCATCCGAAATCAGGTAAATCATGTAAGTATGTTCGGATATTTAGACGCACTTTCTAATGGTAAAATGAACAGCAATATGGGCGGCATTGAATAATTTATTGACAATTTGATGCTAAAAATGACAATGCAAAGAAAAATATAAGATTATTTTCCAGAAACTCAAAAAATGATGTATTAACTTTCCTTCAGATATTGTGAATGTACGTTTTATTGATTTTTATAAAATAAATGCATTTATACATATTTATGTAAATAAAATATACTCTAATAAGATTTTTTTTTG
Source organism: Trichonephila clavata (assembly GCA_019973975.1). NCBI lineage: Eukaryota > Metazoa > Arthropoda > Arachnida > Araneae > Nephilidae > Trichonephila > Trichonephila clavata. Next base: position 38,906 of record BMAO01020138.1, on the reverse strand, counting down.
TTTAAGTCTGTTTTTTTCTCAATATCGTTTAACATGAAAAATATTTCCATTCCCTCAATTTCTCGTTAATCTTTTTCACTGTATATTTGGACTTACCCACTCTAGAGGATGAAGATACCTCAAAAATAATTTTTTCGCTTAAAAAATTCTGCCATATTACGCCACGTGAAAACTTTGGTGCACAAAGGAATCCGAGGCAAATCAAACTGCATAGTTCTGTGTATGATTCATAAAATTTTATTAGTTAGTTTCAATAGCGAAATCCCTATTTTTAACCAAGCTCAACCAAGCACTTCTTAACTTGCTTGTAAACAAAACTGTAAAACTGTACAAACAACAGTATCCAATAATATACGAGGTATGACACAAAAGAAATGAGACTGGTCCATTAAATCATTGTACTTACGGGATCAGTTCCACGTGACAGTATCACCTTCAAAGTAGTTACCCTTCAGCTTTCACTCACTTCTGCATTCAGTGCTGGTAATAGATCTGGAAAGAGGTTTTTGGAATGCCCTTCAGGATATTCTCCGTTTATGCCTAAAACTCTTCACCTGAGGTAAAATGGGTTCCTTTTAAGCAATATTGAACTGCAGGAAATAAAAAAAGTCACAGGGAGCCAAATCAGGTGAAACAGGAGGATGTACCCTCACGGTAATGTTTTTGTAAGTCAGAAACTGCTTGAAAGATAGGGCCGTGCATTAATCCTGGTGAGCAGGTGTATTGTTCTGGTGCAACAGCCGTCCATCACTCCCCAACTGTGGCTTTTTTTTCCACAATTTTTTCACGAAGTCATTTTAGTACTTCAATGCAGTAGCATTGATTGACAGTCTGACCACTGGGAACCCACTCAATCATTACAATTCCATTAATGTCGAAGAAGACAATTAGTATTACCTTCAATTTTGATTCTGACATGCGCGCTTTTTTGGATCTTGGGGATCCTGGACCTTGGGCCTGGGGACTTTTGCTGCATCGACTGGCTCTTACTTTCTGGGTTATAAGTAAAAATCCATGTCTCATCACATGTTACAACAGATTCGAACAAATTAGGCTCACTTGCAATGTTCTAACATATCCACACACACGTCTTTACGGCATTGTTTTTGGTCATCGGACAGAGCTTTTGGAACAATCTTCACACAAATATTCCTTACGTATAATTAGTCGGTTAAAATGCATCAAACAGCTTAACTGTCCAAGTTAAACTATTCCTTCACTGCACGAACACTTAATCTTTGATTACCAGGAGAATATCACGAACTTTGGCAATGTTTTGTTCAGTAATCGCTCACCTTGGGTGCCTAGCATGTTCATCTACTTCTGAATAGTTCCTTCCCCCGGAAAACAGGGTATACCATTCGAACACACATGCACGAGATGAAGTATTATCCCCATAAGCTTCAGTCAACATTTGAAATGGTTCCGTGACGATTTCTTAATTTTCATGAGTCTGATATGGACTCGTTGTTCAGTTTTTTACATTAGACATTTTCGACGCGAAATGCAATTGTACTTGTTCATTCAATGACACAATAATCCCAAAAGGCGGAATCAGTTTTGTCGAAACTAACCAAGGGGATCAAGGTGTGTTAGATGATGTCATCAAAACAGTTGTTGCCAACTCCACTATTTTTAAGCTACACACTTAGTCTCGATTTTATTATGTCATAACTCGGACACACATGTAGTGCAGGAAACACGAACACACACATGAACACACGCTTTATCAGAATCAGTTGTTTGAATTTGGTAGAGATTTACTGAAATTAAGCTGGAGATAGGTTGAATCCTCAAATGAAACATTCCTACATCACCCCTATTGGAATTATTAAAAATGAGAACATTTAATATTTTCCAAATCATAAAAAATACCAAAGGTGAAAAAAATCAAAATGGATCCCATCATTTCCACTAACAATTACCATATGAATGCATAGAACTAAGTAATGGAGTTAGTTTTGAATGTGTTTGCGCGAGCATGGCAAAGTATTAGCTTTTTTTGTTCTATATGATTTGGCTAAACAAATAAGAATTTCTCCATTCAATAAAATAAGCGAAATATTTTGATATATTAATAAAAATAGTGACAAGGAAAGAGCAAGTAAAGCGATATATAAATAAAAAAGTAACTGAAATCAACAAACAAAATTTTATTGAAATTGATTTGTTGCAAATAAAGACAAAAATGTCACAGATTAAAAAACAACAAGTTAGCGTTATTTTAAATAATTGTAATAACGGGATAGAAGTCTAGAACAATTATGTGAGAATGATAACATAATTTTTAAAAAAATATGTAAGTATTTTACGTATTTATCGTAAAATTGTAGCACCATCTGATTACAAAAAGTAAGCGAAAGTTGTTATAAATGTTTGTGGTAAATTATAAATATAAAACGACCTTTAAGCTTAATGATACATATGCGCACTTAAGAAACATTATATCAGAGTCCTGTTCCAAGAAATATCTAAAGAATATATTTAATATACACACACACACAAGGCAGTGCTTCTCAAACTTCCACTATTTGCGATCCAATATTCGATAATAATTTTCATCCTCTCCCTCCCGCCATACAATAACATACTATGCTTTGATCCTAAAGCTACAACACGACTTTAACCTTTTAAGTGCCACCGACGTATATATACGTCTTTCCATTCGATATTTTCTGTCTACTGCTTTCCATAAATTTATTCCGAAATCTTTGGAATGCAATAAAAGGACCTTGACTGTGTTTTTGAAGGACTTATTTATTTCAGAGGATTTGCTTTTTTATCCCCACCCCCCAAATACGTCAAATACACGCGCAAACGTGGAAAGCTAAGCATTGAAGAGTGAATCGCGTAACTTTTAATTAGCATTTAAGGGATTGATTATAAACCGTACAAATTATCAGGATAAATATTAATTTTTGGATACAATTTTTATATGACAAGCTCATTGGGTCATTGGCAATTGTTAAACTTATTCTTAACTTAGTATTGTTAAATTAATTATAAAATACATTGTGCAGTACTGATACATTTATAAGTGTATTATATCAGTGTAAATGTGTATTTTATTTTTATTATGGCAGAATGTATTTTTTATTTGTTTACTTTCCAAAAATTAAATTATGGGAAGTGAATGTATTTTGTTTATTTAGTAATTTTCTTAAATAACTTTTGTTTTCAACTTTTCAATATGCTTGCCCCCCCCCTCATAGAGTTATCATGCCCCTTGGGAGGTCCGCCCCACAGTTTGAGAAACGCTGAAATAAGGTGAAGTATCAAATAGGCAAGTATGGATTGACAAGGAGGATAGAAGTAAATATAGAAAGATGGCTAGGACATTCACGGACCACGTTAACAGTGCTTACCAAACACCCTGGGAGAGGAAAAATCGTTAAGGTACAACCAAATTGTAATATTTTAACTTATCTGACGAGCTTAAGCTCCTGAAGAGGCTGCAAGGGAGGTAGATTTAAAGTATGGAATTAGCCCTCAGTTCTCTGGAAATTCCAAGTTCTATTATCGTCAAACATAGTCTTCTGAATGTTAGATAAATTAGATATATAAATTTAATTTTAAGAATCACAGCATACAATTTATTAACTATCGGAACATAATACCTTAAACTTTTTTTAATCGCCATTATCAAAAATGCTTAATGTATTTCATCTTTTAAAAAAAGATTAAATATTAAGGATTGTTAAAGAATTTATCCAATATTATTGTAGTCGTGATTACTAGCATCAACAGTAAGTAAAATGCACATAAATTCTAACAAATATATACATATAGTAATATTCCATAATGAAGACACATTTTTATTATCTAGTTCATTAACGAAATGTAGAAAAACTAAATAAATGTTTACTTAAACAGAACGACAGTTTTATGAATCAGGTAACTTACTTAGCTATGTTGTGTTTTAGGAGCAAAATATTTTTTAGTAAAGGAAATATTTGGTGTTATAACTTGGCAATGTGTATATTTTATTTTCAGTGAAATGCGTTTAACGCGAAAAAGTTTATAAGGAAATATCTGTCAATACAAAATAATACAACGTTCACTGTATGTACGATATATACACTAAAAATTTTCATTAGGGCATTACGAAGCCCCTGATATCTATTGAACAAAGTTGAGCATTACTAAACTCTAAACATGTTTGTTGGAAATATCCAGCTGTTGGTGAAATTTCCCAGAACTAAATGGCTTTCAGATTCATAGCTAATCAATCATTCGAAGAACTTGAAGGGATTTCAGCTTAAGGGAACTTTTAGTAGCAAGAATTCGAGATCCTATTGCCAATTTTACAAAATAAATCTAATGAAAAGCAACACGTACCAAGGAATTCAATGTCCTTATAAATTGATAAAAGCAAGTGTGTGTTCTATGTATCATGTTTCGAAGTGGCTTCTGAATGATTACATGACAGTAATCAATTTTTATTTCAAATGTTTTCGACACCTGCTGGCAATGAGATTCAGGGAAATACGTTCAACACGAAGACGCTTAAGACGAAATATCGATTAGTACGAAATAATGCAACGATCCCGACAAAATACTGCATTTTTTATCTTTACACAAAATGAAAATCATTTAACACGAAAAGATTTCCCTTGTGGGAATAAATAAAATACGGAAAACATCACCTGGATTGGACTGTCCTATTATATCATGGGAAGAATTCATTGCAGTAGATGATGATAATATGTACAAAGCCACATTCCTTCCTACTTTATTAAAAGTATACTTACCTACTTTTAAGGATTTTTTCAATTTTTAATTGATAATTTGAGAAAAACAATCGAATCACACACAAACTTAACTAAAATGTTTCAAAAATGTGCATAACTTTAATAAAGGAAACAAATCCCAGACACTTTTTGATTACATTACAGGAATTATATGTAAACGCAAAAGTGTCATATTTTGTTTAGGTTATTGTAGTTTTATTATCCTTTGACGATCGACAAAAAGCATGTTGAACTTTTACTTGAGTCTGCCTTTCTGACATGGCGCAATATACACTTTTGACTTTCTTGATGGAGTTTCTTAGGCAGCATTTGAAAATTTTCCTTTTAACACAAATGTTTGCGCCTATTTCTTTTCTGAAATTTTCTTTCACTAACATGATTAACATCCATTATTCATCGTTCTTCCTTGCTTGATCAGTTTCAACTTCATCCAATAGAGATCGAAAGCCCAATTTTTTTTTTTAATGTTCTGTTCATTTACATTTATGCACGATAATGAGTCACACAACACAGCTATAAAAACCACTGTCTTTCACAGGGGAAAATGTTGCCTGTTTGTACAAATTATTTTGGTGGGAAAAGTGATCACGTGGGGAATTCAGTCACCCCATGAACCTTAAGATTGTAGAAAAACGTTTGCCATTCCCCCAAAAAAATAGGGAGGTACGTGGCAAATAAATTTTAGTTCCATGAAAACTGTCATATAGAAAGATACTGACAAGGTCATTGGTAAACAATTTTCCCAAAATTAAAGATTTCGTGAGCCTGGGGTGACTCTGTTCCCCGCGTGACCACTTCCGTGTTAAATTTTGTTACTCACATGAAAAATATATATTACTTAACTGCTAAACACTTTTGACTAAGGTGCCTAAGTAAGAAATAAATTAATACTTGTGTGTATTTAAATTTAAATTAAATACAAATCCCAATAAAAGGGAAGAATGTTTAACATGGAAACCAGATACTATTGTTGGAAACATTTTGGAATTGAAGTTTACCATTAGGGATTTTTTGCAAAGAGTAAGAACAAGCATTTTATGATATTCAGGGTCATTTATTGAATACAGATGTAAAATTGAGATAAATTGTTATATTGTTCTTATTTGTGATACGAAAATGGCCTTTTGTATTATGAGAAGGAAATTTTGTAGTCAATTTAAAAGTTTAAAAGCGTTAAACTAAATCAAATCTTACAGCATCAGATATTTAAGAAAAAACATTTAATGTACCTTGTAAAGCAAGGAAGATCATTTGTTTTTGCTCAAGGCCACATTGTGGAAGTGAAAAATATGGGAGGGCTACATCTTTTTAAGAGGATTGTATTCATTAGTAAATTTGCATCTCAGAAAAATATAAACTGTACCATATAAAACCAATAAATATATGTTAAGTAAGACAGTGTTACATTTATTCAATTCATTTGTTGAGCTACTTTCATATGGTCCAAAAAGGCGAGGGGATTTAATTGGAGAATATTTGTAATGAGAGACAAATATCTTGTCAGTCTTGTCTACAATTCTCATCACAGCCTACAATTAATGATGTGCTACTCAAACTGTGGGCGATCTCCCCTTAGGAAGGCTTATCAACTTCACTTAGAAGATCGAGCATATCAAAAAGTCAAAAATGAAAGATTATTTTTAAAAAATCATATTAATTTACTGAAAAAAGCAAAGAATACATTCATAACAAAAAATAAAATACACATTTACACTTATAAATGTATCACTACTGCTCTATGCATTTAATAATTAAATTATTAATACTTACTTATGAACAAGTTGATAATTACTAGTGACTTCCATGGACTTTCCATATACAAAATTTAACTCTTATCTTGATAATTTATACGGTTTAAAATTTTAAAGCTGTATTGTTGCTTTAGAGTGGGCGTCAAAGTACATAATTATTCTATTCAATACATTGTTATTATATGGAGTGTGTCGCAATTAAAATTATGATTGCAAATTGGGTCGCAAATGTTGAAACTTTGAAAAGCACCGAGTTGATTAATGTCAATCAACTTGCATCTATATTTATTCTTGGTGATCTTCTTGCAAGAAAGACTTAGCCCGCACAAATAAAGCAGAACGTCTTTTTGTGCGGCCTTTTATTATGCGATTTGTTTTGTGCGATTTGTTTTGTGCGATTTTTTATGTACGCGATCCGTTTTTATGGGGGTTTATTTATTTTCAACGGTTTTGGCGCCATTGTAATATTTTCTATCAATGTACATATGTACTCTTCAAGATGCTCTGTTTGTTTCTTATAAACAGTCTCTGACAATACACATTGAATTTTTTTTCTGTCAACGCGTTCAGCACCACGCGCTTGATTGAAGATGAAACTGTGAATGACAGTAACATTATCTCAATAACTTGATAAATTATAAAGACGAGCAAGAAGAAACGGATACTTTGAAAGGTGGTAAAATATTCAGTTTTCCAACAAATTAAAAAAGCATTTTCTTAAGGTATCCGACTGGTCGCGACAACTTTTTTAAAAAAAAAATGGAGATATGTGGATTTTTTTGTTGATTTTAGATTTTTTTAGTACATTTAAGGAAAAATGTGCTAAAATTAAGAGGAGAAAAATAATTATTATAACTAAAATGTTAAAAAAATGGGTAAAAATTGACAAAAAAAAAAACATAAACGTGGTCTATTCTGTACCAAAGGTTTATGAACAAATTTTCAATTTTTCAATTCTGATGTGTTGCTATGATATTTATTGTCGAAATGACTTTCAGGATAAGAGATATTTTAATTTTTACAAAAACTAGAGCACTTTATCTCAGTTGCTATATGAAATTGCTTAAAAAAACAGTGATTATATTCACATAAGGGACTGTAAATTTGGTAAAAAAACAGTGATTGATAAATATGATGGTTAAAACACTTCTAGTATTATACAGAACAGACACAAAAAACTTCAGTTAATTATTTTCAAAACTTGTTTAGCAATCGCTAAACCCCGTTTGATTATTTTCAAAAAAACCCATTTCGAGTAAAACGCGTTTTAAAGTGTGACATATCTTGCTTAAAGTAATGACATCTGCTTTTACTAAAACACTTCTAGTTTTTGTTCTAGTGAACGGAAACTGATAAACTTGGTATTTTTTTAAAGCTAATAAGATGGCCTACAAAAGAAAATCATAAAAAATAATTTCTCAATTTTTTGTCAAAATTCACAATTTTAGGTTAGTCGGATACCTTAAAACAGATATCAATTCAAAAAAGAGTTTGAAATTCCAAAACGAGCTTCGAACATGCATGCCTGGTTATCGTGACATTCACAAGCAACTGACCAACCTCCCGTCGCGTCGTTGCAAAAATGTATCACTTACTTTATGGTGCCAAAAATAAATCAATTGAAATGGTACCTTCACGTGACGAAAGCCAATTTTGAGCTTGTTCATCACAGGAAGATGTGTGTTTTGTATTAAAACGAGTAGCAAAGGCATGGCATAATTTATTTATTTTTTATTTTTTCTGCAATACATGTGTATTTTGAAAAAAAAATTCAATGTATACAATAAGAAATTAAATGTCTTAAAATATTTCCATGTGTAATTTATGTATTTATTTATTGACGAGAACGTTTATAAACCCCGTGCACGACAAAATATCAGAGGAGACTTACAGAAGTAAGCATGAAACCCACATCACAAGGAATGGGGGAAGTCATATATAAAAGATTACAATACAATAATCCATGCCTTCTCCGGGATTTGATTACAGACCCTAAGACACCGTAGTCATCGTCACTAACCACTTCACCGGATGGGTGGCTATTTATTATTATTTTTTTTAAGTACGTTTCATACGTTTCGTAATTAACGTAATTTCTAATTTTTTATGCGGTTCCTCTCTGCCTCATAAAAAAAATTGCAGTATGTCGACTAAGTTTTTTGATATATGTAAGTATTTATGAAATTTTTGAAGATTTTGTGTGTGTTTTCTTTTTATGCGGTCCCTATCAACCCCAAATACAGGATTTACTGTTCATGTTGACCGAAATGTGTATAACATTTTCTTTACATTTGTTTTTCCTGCTGTCTTGGGGAGCATCTGTTTGTCCATGCTTGTTGTAAAGTATTATTCTGAACAATCCTAGCATTATTCAGTTTAAAAATTCGCACTTAAATAATACTCATTTTCTGCTGTTAGTTATGAGAGTCCATATTTTTTAATACCCAGGTGTGGTATATATTCTCAAAATGACCCAAAACTTATTTTATTGGTTCGGTCTCCATAATAGTGTTTTAATTTTAACATCAAAATATTGCAATGGAAAATCCTTTCCCGCCGACATTAACTCGTAAAATAGTTGACTTAAAATTCTTGTCATTTTTTTTCGTTCTTCTCCGCAACATTAAACACATCGTCACCTCGAATAGGTACATGATGACGTAACACTAAACCATAAAGTAGTTCCAGAAAGAAAACGTAAATATACCACACCTCATTCTCTTTTTCTAAACATATGAAGACATAAATTATGAAAGTTTTGAGAGAAGTTCTTAACGATAAAAGAGCTGAAGTAAGAAAAGATTGCAAGCAGCTTTCTACGATTAACTCCATTAATATTACTCAGCTGCATCATTTTTACTATTTTATTCGCACAAGATGAACTATTGCAGGAGCTGTGTTGTGGTGTTTGTGAAGTATCTCAAGAATTGCATTTGACAGCTATTATTCGCAATGAGAAATTATTCATGTCCGTTCAACTTTTGCTGAAAATATCGTGTTAGCGCAACCTATTTCTGGGCATACATCTGTCTCGACAATATATTTCTTACGATGTTTGCTGCATATTCTTGGATCGCTCAGGGAATGGTATGTGTTTACAGTTATTTGAAATGACTTTGAATATTTGACTTTGAAATATTGGGGATGATCGTAAATCAAAAGTATTTTGTGCGGAAACTCTTTCTTCTGGCTAAGAGAATTTCAACTTTTTTCGTGAAATGATGGAATGCATATTCATATCTGGTTGAGATATGATTTGTGATAAATTAAACATCAAATATAAGGGGAAATCATATCTTATAATAGATGGCATAAATGCGCATACTAATTATTCTTCAATAAAGCAACAAAAAAAATGAGAAAGAAACAATGTGATTCTTTTTTGTACAATAGTAATTAATGCCCTTGAAGACGATGTAAAATTGTGTTCTACTTTTTAACTCCTTCAGAACCATGATATATGTGATCCATTCAGGGAACACGGCATCCTATTTAAGATTACGTTTTGCCCATTCTGAGGCCCGTAATCATATCAATATCATCTTAATTTGGAATTTACGGATTTCGGAATGATTATAAACTATAAATTTCGACATATTTTATTACAGTAATGATTTTTCATGAATTTTTAAATGAAGCTAGGCTTAAGTGAAAAAAGTGCTTGATCCTGAACGGGTTTACCCTGCAGCAGTCGCGTGGGGCACCGAGTCACCCCGTGCCTACGAAATCTTTAATTCTGAGAAAACTGTTTATTTGTTACCAATGGCTTTGTCAGTATCCTTCTATATGGCAGTCTTCATGAGAAGTAAATTGTATTTCTTACATATCTGCCACTTTTTTTGGGAGTCACAAGCGTTTTTTACAATCCTTGTTAATTTGGGGGTGACTGTGTTAAACGCACAGCCACTTTTGTTCCAAAATATTTTTTTTATTTATAGGGTACCTGTTTTAACTGTGAACAACCTAGTGGTTTTGATTGTTGTGTTTTACGATTTATTATGGATAAAAAATGTTCATTTAAAGAATATAAAAAAATAATTATACAACCGTGATCTCTATTGAACAAAGTTGGAACTAATCAAGCAAGGGAATAAATTGATGAAATAATGGAAAAGTAAATCTGAGAAAAGCGATGAAAATAAAACGTTTGAGTTGAAAGGAAATTTTCAAATGTAACTTAAGAAAATTCCATTAAGAAAGATATGAAGCCAAAGGTGTACCACAAGTCACACTGCGCCTTGTCAAAAAGACATAAACAAGATAAAGTTCATCAGGCTATTTGTCGATCATCAAAGTACAAGAACACTACAACACCTTGAGCAAAATATGATGGTGTTGCCTGCATATATCATTCCTTTATTGTTAGAGAAATGTGTCTCTGTGATTTGTCTCCTTTATTAAAATCACTCACATTTGAAACATTTTAGTTCAATTTTGATTCGATTTTTTTTCTCAAATTATCAAAGACAAAATGAAAAGTCCTTAAAAGTAGGAAATATACTTTCTCTTTTTTACTTATCCACTGGAATTAGGAATTTTTTCGTTTTCAATAAATATAATCACCAAAAAAAGGATTAGGGTAATTCCGTCACCTCGCGTGACCACCAAAATTAGTATCGAGTGAGCGCCTTCTGGGTTAAAAGAATAATTATAATCACAGGTGAGATTTATTTTAAAAACTATTAATCTTTTAAGCTTTAAAGTGGTGCTGTAGTAAATTAGTACAAATAATTAACCATTGGTAATTTTCAATTTGTATATAAGTTTTAATTTTAAAAACACTATTTTGCTTAATAACAAATATAAAATGACAAATATAAAATATCACAATTAAATGTTTCAATTGTTTTAATTTTTTAAAACTATCTAGTACATTTCTTTTAATTTATTTTAATGAACGAGAAAATATGTATCTTGTCTATTTTTTTTAATTGGGTTTGAACATAAATGAATTTCTTATAATAACTGGTTTAAAAATCAAATACATTTTTTATAATTGCATATTAATGAACGAAGTGGAGAGCTCTATGCAATGCTATTTATTTGAAATGACTATGATTCAAAGTTATGAAATCCGTTCAATAGTGTGAAGGTAGTTGTAAAACAAAAATACCAGTAACTCAATCATGGAGTTTTAAAGGATGATTACTAGTCTAAAAGGTATTAACAAGAACTTCATCATATTTATTTTAAGGCATTTATGAGTGGATTTATCAAAGAATTGCTCTATTAATTTCGAAAGGGATTAAAGCAAAGAAATTAAACACGTATTCAGCAAGCCCACATTTAGCTAGATTAGAGGCTTTTTTAATTAATTTATTTTTCTTTCAGGAATGAAAATAACATATTGAAAATAAAATGATAAATTCATAAATAATTCCAAAAATTAATAATTATGCAATAATCTTTCTAATTTTTATTTCAAATGATTTGTTCCGAGATGCGTTGCATTAAAGTCAGATGTAAGCTCTTACATATAAGATGTACCAGATAATATATTTGTGCTAAAATACACTCCACACCAGGGGATAAGTAAACACTGTTTGATTTCCACATCAAATCTAATCATCCTTGTACGTATAGATTCAAAGATATCGATTGCAGAATAAATCAGTAAAGACATGTTTATTTTTATAATAATCATAAGAGTAAAATAATAGCGCGATAATATGACAAATTCGCAACTTTTCTGTAATTTACTGATTTGGATTAAAGGTACTTAATTCCAAGTGAGTTAAATGAGGCAAGAAGAAATTTATTTTTGTTAAAATTGTTAAATGATTCTGAAACCAATATGGATAGATATCAGACGATATTTACAATATTTTTATAATTTTTAAATGCATAAAAATTCTAATATTTATTTCTACATATACACTGGTGTCCAAAAGTTAAGCATAATTGATAATTATGTGAATAAAGAAGGAAGTGTAAATCAGAATAGCGGGAAACGTGATATGCGAGTGTAAAATGGTTATAAAATAAGGAAACAAATCAAAAGAATAATAATAATTAAATTTTTATCCAAAGTAGCAGTTTGAAAGGAAACTGAGCATAACAAGGATTCACACTTTAAAGAAATAAAGAAAACATTACAAAAAATACTGATGCTGCAGTTTAATAGGGCGTGTGGTCACCTCTGACAGCCAGGCACGCTGCACGCTGCGATTTACCATACTTGCTATGAGATGATGAATGAGTTGTGGGCTCAAACGGTTCGAAGTTTCTTGGAGAGCTTCTTCAGTTCTGTAACGGAGCTTGGTGGGGCGAAAGGGCTGCTATTTGTCTCCCGAGCATATCCCATACATGCTCGATAGGATTTAAATCAGGGAAGTTCGCAGCCACGACATGCGCTGGAAGTTTTCCGTTTCAAGGAAGTCATCAATCAGCACCGCTCGGTGCATGGCGCATTATCATCCAAGAATAGGAAGTCATGACCGATAGCACCTCGAAACAAGCGAACATAAGGCTCAATAACTTCGTCTCTGTATCTTTCAGCAGTTACAGTCCCCGTTTCAAAGAAATGGAGGTCTGTGCGGCCGTCCATCATGATGCCTTACTCCCCTTCATGGAAAATGATGTTTTTCTTGGTTCAAAACGTGTTCCACATTCTCTTCATATCGTTACCCACCGAGAATCGCTACTCAGACTAAACCGGGACTCGACACTGAACATCACATTGACCCACTCTCCCACACTCCAATGTTGATATTTCAAACTCCAGTTCAAATGAGCGCGTTTATGCGCAGACGTGAGGGGAATGCAAACTGCTGGTCTTCTGGCATACAGGCCAGCATGATTGAGTCTCCTGTAAACAGTTTGTCTCGAAATTTGTATTCTTGTGGCGACTGTGAGCGCCGAACCCAATGCTCTGGCAGTACTGTCCCTCTGACGTCGCGCACTTATTACCAGATATCGGTCTTGGCGAGGGGTTGTGACTCTTGGTCGACCTGATACTGGTTGTCGGGTAACATCTCCCGTTCTTTGAAGCCTTTGCCACAGTTTTTAGATCACAGACTGGTCCACATTCGGAATTTGAGACACTTCGGTGTGTGATCGTGAGATTTCCAGCATTCCAAAGATTCTTTCTTTCGTAAACATGTCTAATTGGCGTCTTTGTGCCATGATTCACCTTGTCAGATGGTTAACAACGTTCCTTCTCACAGCAGTTGCACGAAACTTGTCTGAACTGCCTATGCTGCGTGAATCGGTTTCTTCGCGTTCCGACATCGCCGGTGTTTCGCGCAGGACGTAGTCGACTGAAAAGTTTTGCATTAACCCAATGTTTCTTCTTCAACCAATTAATATCCGCAAGAAATTTGGAATAATTTTACGAATATTTGCTCCATGTTTTTCGCATTTTACGATTTATGCTTAACTTTTGGACACCAGTGTAGGGTAAACTTAGAAAACATGAGCACCAAAACATTTAATTGAAAATAGACTACACTAAAACTCTTCGCATTTTTTCTGAAATTAGAATATTTTAAATTATAGACTTGGTCTTTCTAATAGTATATGAACAAACCTCTAATTTTTGTTGCTATGCGTATGAAGAAGCTCCCCGTAACAAATCTGCAATAGTCCATATTTGAATAATACTTTAGGTAATATGAGCACAATTGCCGGAAATTTGGTAAAACACTACACCAGTAAAATTTTACATACAGTAGAACGTCGTTTATCCGAATCAATTGGGACCGGGCCACCGTTTGGATACGTGGTTCTTCGAAAAATCTAAAACCGAATGCTATCCATGCAGTTTATGAAACCGGACACTATACGAATATTGAAAATCATCACATGCTAGAAACGTGTTTGAAGAAAAAGCAAAATAGTTGCACAATGTCGTCATTTTACCTTTATTGTGGAAAATAATCACTTATTTTTCGATACCACCCTCGTTTTTTCGCTATAAGGTCTCTGATTCTCTTGAGCAGCAGTAGTAGAAGAGCACCCCGATTGTTGTTCCTAAAACTCCATAGCTGTCTCTAACGCAGAAACAGGTCAGTATTTGATGGACTCTTGCTACTTTCGTTGTTGTGGTCCTCGTCTTCATCCGTTTCATCATCGACAGGGTCGGATTCTTCTTGCATGGATGTCACAATCTCGTCATCATTTAGCATTTGAAATTCACAGTCTTTTTCATTGCATGCCATCCAGGTTTCTACATCAACAAAACTCAACAAAAAAAAAGAGCACGTATATACCCTCAGTTGAAAACAAACTGGCCTTATATTCCGCGCAGATGTTTACCAAATCGCACAACTGAAATTCCCCAAATATTCCTCACCTTGGATTTTCCCGTCACTTTTGTCCTCACGCGAAGCAAATGTTGAGCATTGCACTGTTCGAAAACGTATCCAGACTTTGGTTCGGATATTTGACGCTCCGGATAATAAACGTTCGGATAAACGACGTTCTATTGTATTTAACATGCATCGAACCTGTCTTCATGGAGCTTGCCTATCTGCTGGAACTGTCTCTGATGGAAACAACTTTGCATTTTTTTTCTATTATACGTGTCCACCAAACAGGGGGGAAAATGCCCCCAACGATTCTCTTTTTAGAAACGCTGCATGCATATTGTCCCTTCTAAGGGTTTATTCCCGTTTATATACTCAAAGTATATTAAAGAGGTGTGGAACATTTACATCACTCGGTAATATGTGTGTACCTTCAAAATTTGCATAATTTTGTAGACTTGTTATTCTTGTTATTGTATTTTCAATGTCACGAAGAATACATTGATACATCAATCATTATACTATATTATCATTACAGATAAGAAGTTAGACAGATAAATAGATTCATATTTAGTTTTAAAACGTTACTTAAGTATTTTTCAAATAATTCGATTTTAAATTTATTTGTACTCATTCCCTATTCCTTATTCATAATTATCTAAATGCATATTAAATACCATTTTGACAGCTTGAAACAATTCTATATTGGTTTTCACATGTAATACCATATTATAAAGTGCTTCTCAAACTTTCAATATTCAATATATTAGTCAATCACAATTTTCATCGCCCTCCCCTCCATACAATAACAATTAATTGAATTATATAATACTATACTTTGACGCTAAGCCTACACGACTTTAACATCTTAAGTGCCGCCGGCCAATATAAACATCACGCTCAACCAGTGCGTTGATTGCTCCAGTCGTATATATACGTCTTTCCGAAGTACGTTCTTTTCTGTGAACTGCTCTCCATATAATTATTTTGAAGGCTTTGGAATGCAATAAAATCACTTTGACAGTGTTTTCGAAGGATTTACTTATTTATTCCCCCAACACATGATATATGCATGTCTACGCGATAAACGATCCTGTAATTTTTAATCGGTATTTGAGTGATTAATTATAAACCATAAAAATTATCCAGATAAATGTTAATTTTTGCATATAATTTTACATATGAGAAGCCCATGGGGTCACTGGTAATTAATTAAATTGTTCTTTTCTTAGAATTGTTAAATTAATTATAAAGTACATTGCTCAGTACTTACATATTTTAAGTATCTTTTAACAGTTTACATGTGTTATTTATTTTTTATTATATCAGAATGTATAATTTCAGTAAATGAATAATTTTATAAAATAACTTTTTGTTTTTGACTTTTCAATATGCTCTTACGCCCCTCGTAGGGTTATCACGCCCCCCGAGGGGGGCACGCATTGCAATTTGAGAAACACTGCCTTATTATCTAGAAAACATTCTTTTTAAAGAAGCTCTAATGATGTCCTTTTTAGAGTTTATTAATGCATGAAAACTCGATACTGGTATTGCTATTATTTGTAATGAAAGTTGTTTATGCAATTCCTAGAATTTATTTGCTTACTATAGTTTTCTATAAAATTTTAATTTCAAATTAGCAATGTTTTGAAAATTTCTCTTCTTCATTTATATACATTTGAATTTTTTACAAATAATTCAATTCAGTCAGTATTGGAATTGAGGTGTTGTTACTCTTTTATTTATTTCATCCTTAGAAAATAATAGAATAATATCTCGAATAATAAACAATTGCTAAATAATTAAAACGATTCAAATAATTCCATAACTATAATCCAATTTATAATTTAATATGAATTGTTTTCAATGAAACATAGCGCCAGTTTATATTATCTATTTATTAATGTAATTTATTTTTAAAAAATGCAATATACGCAAACACTATTAATCTATTTTTAAAGTAATCGAATTGTACTTTTTTTCAAGAAAATATGCACTAAACAATATTTTGAAGCAAAGGTATTTATTTTAAAAATATACTTTCACTATGAAAGTCAGTCGGAACACATATTTTATTTATCTGCTGTATTACCTTATTCAGATTTGAACATTAGCAAAAATACCATTTAAAAAGGTGGAAATCAAAACACACACAAAAGTGATGATTTCCCAAAACTACAACTTGTTATTCTCATTGTTATGTATGAAAACCTTTTGCATTGTAAATAACTTTAATATTTGAAAACATACACAACTGCAATTGAGATATTTTTTTATTGTTTACATACAACGAATAAGATATAATGATAAAATTATTCCGTTAAATACAAACTTATTTAATTTTTATGCATATATACCAAATTATTCATTCTAAATTATGTTAGATGAAATATGAAATCAGAAAAACATAACAATGTTCTCTATCAGCGGGAAAACTTGAACTAAACGTGAAGCACATTTTCGGAAAGAAAAATGACTCTATTTTCATAAAAACTTGTAACATATTATAACTCATACATTTGTTTATAATATAGTGTTTTAAAAATTTCAAAATATTCCATAAATAATTAATTTTTTTTTATTTTTAACACGTAAAGGAATACGTGTTAAAAGTTTGGCAACTCAGCGGTTGCCAAACTTTTTGACCTCATGGACCAGTAAATTCATGAATTAAATTCCGTGGACCCCTAATAGGAATTTCTAAGTGTTAAATATATTTATAAAAATTTTTTGATCGAAGAACACACATAAAATGTAGCTAGTTAATAAAATGAAACTATTAATTGTAACCAAATTATGAAAGCTTTGTTAATAAACCATAATAAATTAATTAAAAACTGTAAAAACAAAAGAATTGAAAAATGGTTTAAGTATATCAAACTTGTAGCATTATGCATTCCTATGAAATGGCGTTATTCTATGAAGTAGAATTTTTATAACTGTCACGTATTGTAATGAACTGAATTATGTTTCAATGCATCTTAAAACATAGTTTAACGCGTTGATTAAATATATTCTCCATTTTTTTCTGGAGACCAGAGAAATTTCGTCGCAAACCACCACTTTAGTGACCTATGGGATAGCTATTTAACATTAGGGTATAGGAGAAAAATAGGAAACACATTTTTTAAAAGAAAATATTAGTCATCTAGGAAAAAGTAAGTAATATGATACAAAAAGTGATTTTCTACAAGACAGTGAATCCAGAATATAATATTAATGTTGGTGTTCTTATATATCTGGGAGAAAAAATATTTCCCAATTCGGGTCATTTTTTTAGCATTAACCGAAGGCAGCCTTTAAGGTTATCTTCGTTTCTTTTGGGGCTATTTAGGGGGACCACTATTGGGGGACTACTATTGGGGGGACTACTATTTGGGGACTACTATTAGGGGGACCACTATTAGGGGGAGACTAGTGTTAGGGAGATTATACATTGGGGACTATTTAGTAATTTAGTCTAGTATGGCACATCTTTCAATTTTTCCATGAAGCCTTTCAGAATCTGTTAAATAAGTAAATCTCACCGTTACATGAGAGACTTCGCGGACCCCCTAAAAAAGTGCCGCAGATCCCTAGTGGACCATGGACCATAGTTTAAGAATTACTGTTCTCTATGTTAATATTTCCACTAACGACTTAATGCAAGATTAAACATGAGGTCGAAAAAGCTTTCTCTGAATTTGAAAACCTACTTATGCGGAAAAGATGCCCTATAGCCGGGGTGAAAATTAAGTCAATGGCGATCGATCGGTGAACCACCAAGAAATTTTGGGGTGACCACCTGAATATTAGCAGTTAGTAAATATATACCGAAATATTCTAGATTGGCTGACAGTATACATGTAATGGATAGACTATCCCATCTGTTAGTGTGCGAGGATTAGAAGGAAAACTAGCTATAGGTCAAAACAAAACAATTTATTTACTATTCTCAACAACACAAATTAAGCAATCTAAGCTAAGAAATGCACCTATTGATAAATATAGAAGCAATCGCGAAGCAGACGAGATAAATCATAAATCGGATCACTAATACTTAGCACTTCTAGACAATACACTTTCTTATATTTGCATATAATTTCTTAAGTAATCAATTCAAACCGACCGAATCCAATTTAACAAATAATAGACCAAATCGTCAATCTTAATATTAATCAAATAATCTACGAACTGCTCTCGTCTAGCTTTATATTATCTTATGTTAATCTTCAAGTTATCCTTTAGCTTCTAACCTCTCCCTCTCTCTCTTCTCCCGAAAGCTAATAATTAAATACATGACATAATTTATATAGACCACGTCTTCTTCTTCAAGAGGAAGTTTTCAATTGAATAATATTTAAAGAAAGTTATTCCCCAAGAGGATTATTAAGTAAAACGTGGATAGGCCCGTTACATACAGACTGAGCCTTTTAGTAACTATAACAACAAGAAATAGCTATAAATAAAAATGTTTTATTTTTTAATGCACTTAGGATTGTTTGATAATAAATGCATTATTAGATAGTATTATATTGGTGGCTATTTTTACGTTTGGATCTTGTGTTTTGCTTTAAACGCCGCCTTAAAAGTGTAAGTTTTTTACATATTTTTATATTAAGTACATATTTTTTCTTATTATTAAGTTAATGCTTCTTCAACTTCCATCATCTGTGACCCAGTTTCCAATCATAATTTTCATTGTCCCCTCTCTACAAAAACTATATATTGAATTCAATAATGTACTTTGACGCGGAAGCTACAATACTACTTTTATTATAAATACTACAAATTATAAAAATACGTATTATATTTTGTATATGACAAGCCCATGTGAGGCACATGCAATTATTAAACTTGTTCTTAACTTCCTATAAAAAATTAATTATCGAATACATCGAGCAGTACTGATACATTTAGAAGTATATTTAATCATAGTAAATGTGTATTTTATTTTTTACTATGCAGAATATATTTTGTTTTCTTCTTTTCAGTAAATTAATAATTTGTAAATGATTTTTTTTCAACTTTTTTATATGCTCGCGCCCCCCACGCAGAATTATCAAGGGGGTGAGCTCTACAATTTGAGAAACGCTGTATTAAGTTATATTAAACTAGTTGGACTGCAACACTTTGAAAAATTAGAAGTAACTCATTCACTGTAAAAGGTTGACCGCACCTATTGTATGGTATACAAGTGAGAGAGAGAGAGAGAAGGAGAAAATAAAGTTAAAAAAAATACTTTTTATGTGCAGTACCTCTAAAAGGAGAATGAAGTTTACGTATTTCAGCATTTTTATAGAAATGCTTCCTTGAATTTAATGGAAATTCTAAAGCCACCTGATGTGGTGTTGACTTTCATAAGTCATTCCTTCCACTGTCCTGTTGTACGTATGTGTGCATGTTTGAATGAAGATATGTCTCTCTCTTTTAGATATTTCTTATAAGTAATACAGTTATGTGATGTATCCGTGTGCAGTGGATTTGAAATTCAAAGGGTTTTAGTTAACTTAGATGAAATTATCTTCATCAAAATTCTCAAAATCTATTTCACTCACACATCCGACATAAAAAATAACTAGTTAAATAGAAACAGAACTTTTAGTACTTTTTAACATTTCTTTCTATGAGAGGACGCCTTCTATGTTGTTACAAGAAAAATCACGCACATCAGATGTATTTAACAATTTCTTTAGTATTTTAATTTAAAAAATATTCTTCAAATTAGCAATGCAAGTTAAGGTGGAAGACGAGGAAAAACTTGGACCGGAGTGACTGGACGGTGTAGGAAGAGAAAACAGAGGTTACGGATTAATTTTCTAAAAATTAAAGATTTACCTATATTATTCTTGATGTAATAGTTGAATGGTAAGGAGAGTAAACCAGTTACAGAGCAATGCATAGAAAAATTCAAAATAGTTTTTTAAAGCGTGCGCAATTATTATTTATCTATAACGCCTCTTAGCCCCTCGCAACACCCCTTGGGGGTCGATTTTCACACTCACACCCCCTTTTTGTAGTGGACCTCTACTTCATAAAAGGAACGTGCCTAAAAATTTTCACCTTCCACCTTCGCCCTTTAAGTCTTTGCAACGCCCTTTGTGGGTCAACTTTCATTAAATCTTTTTAATAGCATATCTCTACTCAATAAAAGGAACGTGTCTGTTAAATTTTGAATTTGTTAATCTAATAGATCAAAAAATTCCCTCAATAAACACGTTATCAATAACACCACTTAAGCCCTCACATCGCTTTTTGGGGTTCAATATTCACTAAATTCGTTAGTGGACCTCTATTTCATGAAGGGAACGTGTGTATCAAAGTTCAAGAGTTTGGTTCAAAAACAGGAATATTTAACTATAACACCCTTTAAGCCTTCGCAACACCCCTTGCGGGTCAATTTAGTTAAAAATGGAAACCTTCATGGTTGAAGGACAGAGGTCTACCACACCATGTAACTCTTTTGATCGTACCGGAACTCGTTTCTGAGTTTTAACGGCCCACACATTGTACATTTTTTTTTGTAATATATACTAATTAATTTTAAAATTATTTTTCTCCTAATCTCCACACCATAGAACATCTTCCTCATAGCTAGTTTTTAATTAATAATTATTTTTCCCCTCCATATAACCTAGATAGAGTTATCAACAAAAAAACAGATCGTATTACCATACAAGGCTAAGGATATATAACGCCCTATTTATTATATACAGACGAAGAAATTAAACCTAATTATGAAAATTAATCACGGAATCTTCATACAGAAGATTTTCATCCGGAAACGAACAAGTAAATTCTATAAAATTGCATATTTTAATACATTTACAGCTACATTCTACTGATGGAATCGTTTTCAGAGGGTAAAAAAAGGTGTTTAACGAAAATTCAATTTGTTTCTTTTACATGATTCGAATACAATAAGCAACGAACAAAGTACTCTATCAGTTTAAATGTAAAGACAGATTTTGTTTATTATTGTTATTTTCTGCATGTTGATGTTCAAACGAGAAAAAAAAACATAATAATAAAACTCAAAGTTGCTTTAATATGATTATGCAAGTATGCTGCATTTTTTTCCAAAGTTTTTTCATGTTTATTTCGTTTTAAGCTATGTTTACTTTTCTTAATTTTTTTTTTTAAATCTTTCGTCTATATTTTTGAAGAAACTTAAGCCTTTAATACCTTTAAAATTGTTTATCTAAATATTATTTTATTCCTTTATAAATGGGGTTTAAAAAGAGTAAATGTATTGAAACCTGAAATATTTATTTTATAAATTCTCTTCTAATTCACTGTCAGGTATCTTTTTTGGCTACATATTTTCACATTGAAAAACACTTGGGGGAAAAGTCTTTAAAATTATTTCTGAAAATTTCACTTCTTTATCTAAAAAAAATATTTCTTTGGAAATAATAAGATTTTTAAATAATATTAGAATTGAAACAAAACGTTTATTCAAAAATGTTTAAGAATGTTAATGTTTGTTAATGTTTTCTCAGAAATGCCATAAAAAAAGTAAAGGATATATATATATATATATCCTTTACTTTTTGGTTTCACCTTCATTTTAGCGGTTTCGGTTAATTATCTGAACATTAGAAAATTCTTTTAATTATAAAAAGTTTTAAAAATATATCTCAGGATCTTTTCAGCTATTTTTTCGCAGTGTTTGGAACACTTTACAATGTAAGAGTAAACCACATTAATTTAAAAGAAATCCAAACGTTCCTGAGAGAAATTTTAAATCACGCTTCTATATATATATATATATCTTCTTGAATAAAAGATTTCCAGGTATTTCTTAACAATTCTTTTTACCCTAAAGAATTCTCGAAACGGTACAGACCTTAAATGGTTTCACAAAAAATTTAAAACATGGTTAATCCTGGAAAGGTCTGAGGGACACAGAGTCACCTCAGTCGGCTCACGAAATCTCTAATTCTTGGAAAACAGCTTATTTGTTACCAATGACTTTGTCAGTATCCTCCTATATGACAGTCTTCATGGGAACTAAACTTCATTTGTCACATATCTGCCACTTTTAGGGGAATGGCAAACGCTTCTTACAATCTTAACGTAATTGGGGTGACATGGGGTGCTTTGTACAAAAAAGTTACCCTAACTCTGCATTTTGGAATAGATCTAGAAAGAAATTACAGCAATTGATATAGAGCACCCAATGCTTTTACCACAGTGACATTAATATTTTCGTTAATCATTTCATTCTTATGTTAAGAATTATTTTTTACTTTTTAGTTCAATTAACTTTAAAAGCGTGTTTTTTAGTTCTTTTTTTTTTTTTTTAAACTATAATTTATTTTTATTACCAGAAGGAAATCTTTTCATGATGAGCTATTTTCGTTTCGTGTTAAGAGAACAAATAAGCATGAAAATCCATAGTAGTTTATCGGAACCATTGTATCATCTCGTGTTAACCAATATTTCGTCTTAAGCGTTTTCGCGTTAAACGTATTTTTTTTTCTTAACAAAAGAGGAATTAATGTTCCAAAATATTTTCTATTCGAAAGAGTTGGTGTAGAGTTTAAATGCAAAGCGATATTATTTAAAATTTCCAGTGTATATTATATAAATTTCCAATTATAATTTATAAAACAATTTTTGAAAATTATAGACTAGGGTTTTAAATCTGAAAATTTTATGAATGCAATTATCCCTCATACGTAATTAGAATATAATAAATATTCTACTTAAAATGCCATATTTATCAGCATGACATATTACTGCCACAGTTTTAGGGAATTTTAAATTTGAAGTTTACATGTATAACATCCAATGCATAAAATATTAACCTACATGTAGTTATGTAGATTTATAAGCATAACCTACACGCTTTACCATAACTTCGTGGAATGTTTGAGATATAAACTTTCTGAACTATGTTTTTCACCAACCGTGAGTTATCTAGAATTATTAAGTTTTTTAAAAATTATAATTATAAAATTCGTTAATATTACGTGTAAGAATTTTATTTAGATAAATTTTGAAAATTATTGGATTGATTAATTTTTAAGTATTTAAATTTATTTCATTAAATATTTATCTCAAATTATTAAAAAAAAATTATTGTATTTTTCAATAATTTATAACAATAAAATCATGTAGTTTTAGTAGTTTAAAAAACCGAAGAAATGACGAAAAAAGAAATCGTATAATATTACTAAACTACTATTTCTTGAAACTTTATTCATAAGTAAAATTACCTTCAAGTTAAAAACATAATACACTTTAGATCTCTTTCTCTCTCTCTCTCTCTTTAAATTGAAGAAAATTATGCTAAATTTAAAACAAACAAGGAATTATTTTAGAAAGCTTGTTTTCTCAAATTTCCTCTCATGAAGGGTTGTATAACTTATACAAAATTTTAAAGTCATCAATTAAGTTTTTTAAATATTTGTAGTTTTCAACTTAACACTAGAAAACCCTTCGGTGTCAATTGAACACCGCAGCCTGTTTGGTTTGTTCCCCTTTCCGCAATTTTGCAGGGATTTTAAAAAAAATTTCCTGATTTTCAATCATTTTCCATACTGATTATACAGAAAAAGTTTTATGGTTCTAGGTTAATTAGGAGATTTTCAACTAAATATACCTAGAACGTCCTCTGGTGTCGTTTCGACACGAAGGCATGTACAATTATAAATAGATATCGTTCACGAAAAGATAGTTCTCTAAGTAGATAACATTATTAAAACTAACTTCCGGAAGTAATATCGCACATTTATTTGACCTTGAATGCAGTATTATTGTTTTTTCCAGCGGAAATGAGTAAGTTATACTGAAATTTTTGTGTCTATGTGTTTCGTAACATACGAGTAGCTTTTGCTTACCCGCTATTACGTTCAAATTACTTAAGTGTAAGAAGTTTGAAAAATTAGATAAATACTGAATTTAAAGGAATTACAAATCCCCTAAAACGCAAGAAGGGCAATATTGAAGAGTGTAATGGAAAATCAAAAAATAAAACGTGTGTCTCTCGCATGAAAATTATGTGCACAAAATGTACAGGAAAAAATTAATATCATTTTATTCATTGCAAATGAGGTATGTATAAACATTATGCATAAAAACGATAAGCAACGATGAAAAACTCGCATTCTCACAAAAAATTGTGATTTTCTCAATGTACTAATATTTATGATCATTATTTTTTATTCCATTTTACAAGATTAAGTAGTTTGTTTTGTTATAGATTTTATATGATATAAATGGTCATAATACACGAAAATTACATGAAAAATTAAGAAATCTTAAACCCTACTGAACTGTAGTCCTGCAATTATTTAAATATTACAATTATATTATACATTTTATATCACAGTGACGAAACGACACCGACGGACGTTTAAGGGTAATTAAAATGCCGGACATTCTAGTATTAAATTACCGAAACTTGAGGAAAGATGTTATAAACAGTTTTAATATCAATGAAAAATCTCGCATTTCTGATCAGTTACAAAAAAGCTATATTACGAATAGAAAATCATGTTGGTGCATTTACTTATGGCAGCTGATCGACAGTAACATCAGATCAAAGTTCACGAAATTCGTCAAGGCAAGGGGCTAATTTTATGCCTGTTGTTAGCCGTAGCTTTAAACCTCATGCAGGTGATAGTGTGGTTCGGCTCCTTTCCACTCCAATTTTGAGAGAGAGCACCCTGGGCGGGTCAGGGCCTCCAACCTCTCTTCCCCTTCCGCCAACCTAACGAGAGGACTTACTGCTGGAAGGCTATTTTGAGTACCATCATGCCACAAAGGCACTATACATTTACAAACATCCATGAATTCTCCGAGATTCGAGCCCAGACCCAGCGTCACTAGCCACTATATTGGATGAGCGGCATAGAAAATCATAGCCTTAGAAGTGATTAAACATAATACATTCTTATTATATACTTATCAATGTATCAGTACTGCACACAATACATTTGGTAGTTAATTTATCAATACTACGTTAAGAATAGGTTTAATAAACACAAGTGACTCCCATGGGCTTGTCATGTACAAAATATAATACTTACCTTGATAGTTTGTTCAGTTTATAAATAAAGTCGTATCAAATCTTTAGCACCATAGTACATTATTATTGAATTCAATACTTTGTTAATTTGCAGAGGGTGGCACGATGAAAATTATAATTGAATATTGGGTTGCAACCAATGAAAGTTTGAGAATCACTGGTTTAATTTATAACGGTCACATGATAAATACAATCACGTGATCACCATAGACTTCAAAAATGACACAAGACTTAATTTTTTTTCACTTGTAAAATTTAGTTAAAATTTCTAAAGTAATGATTGGTACAAGTTCAAATATTAAAATTTTTCAAAATGAAAACACATTATGTAATTTAAATCAAGTGCATTTTTTTATCTACGTGGGTGTTATTCCTGTTAATATGTATGTACTTTTTAAAAGATAGTTTCTGAAAAAAGCAAACGTTGGCAACACCAAAGCACATGGTGCGATTGCAACTATCATGTGACTATGACGTCACATGAATTGGCCCATTGATATAACACGTTATTTGATACATATTAATTCCAACCCAAATAATAAAAATGTACGACATTTAAATGTATAAATTTCCCCAATCACATACATTTAACTTTTTATAAGCAGATACATGTTTTATCTATATTTTAAATTAAGTTTCCTACATGTATATTAAATTTAACTCCAAAAATACCTAAACAACACATTTTTTATATGTACTAAGGCTTTTCCCAGGAACCTTATCACAGTACTTTCTCCTTATATTGGTTGAGGTGAAAGTCCTTACACCAATACTAAAGATCATCCTAACACAGTAGTGCTAGGGAAGTCGTTAAATTGAACTCGGATGGTAACAAGCAGAAATAATCACAATAATTCACTTTTATTTATTTTATGTTAAGTGTGAATACACTATGTGTAGACAAGACAATAAACTAGTAATAAATAATGGGTACTTATCTTTCAAATGATATTCAACCTCAAAACTTTTCTCACGAGAAATCTTTCAATAACTAAATGACTTAAACTCCGGATTTTAATTCATAAACAAGCGATTATAATTCAGGCAGAACTAGCGCTGCAATATTGCTTTCTTAAAATCTATTCTTTATCGCTCTCTAAATTTTTATGTGCTCTTTACCTGTACCCTTCATTTGAGACTTTGAGCTGTTCTATTTCAAAGTGCCGATTGGGTTGTATAGAAAAACCCTATGTTAAAGAGGAGAGACCTCGAAAGTAGCTCATTCTTACAACTCTTATATCTTTATCTTGTAAAGTAAGAATGAACTGTTTAAATTCATAAATTTTCTGAAAATGTTATTCTAACGTCTCATAAATCTAATAAACCAAACACTTAAATCCGGTCTTTAAACTAAGACTTAAACCTTACGTTTCACTTCAGAGTCAGATCGCTAATCTTTATCAAAAACCAAATAACATACACTTTAATGTAATATATATTTTTCTCTTCTTATTCTTCTGGAAGTCATAAAATAATTTTGTCTTACCGTAAAGTTCCAATATCTTTTCTGTTATTTATGTTTATTGAGCAATTTATTCCGCTTTTGTGCTGTCGTCTTGATAAGGAATTTATTCAAGCGAAATTGCTAAAAGTTAATCCACAGATTATTTTCCTTGATTTAACATTCTACAAATAGAGGATTATTCAGGACAATTATTCGATACATATGCATTATTTAATACATTTGTACTGGCATCTGTCCCGTTGTCCGCTTTCACTTCAAATAATTCATACCCGTATAAATTATTAAAGGAAAATTCCCCCAAATGCTTAGGAATTGCTCTGCGAATTACATATCCGAGAATTATATCAATCTTGCGAATTTTATCAATGCTTTGGTATGTAAATTAATCGATATAAAGTTACAATTTCTTTCTTTTAGCGTAAAACCTGAAAGTGGTTAAATTATAAAGGTTTCTTTATAGTGCGGTATTTAGATTTTATATATTTAATTTTGAGAAAGTGGATAAATCTCCAAAATTATTTCCGTGGCAAAATGTTAGCTAATCAGAGTAAATTTTTCGATTGAAAAGCCTTTGTTCGTATATAAATATGTATTATTCCAGAGTTTCTCAAAATGTGGGGCACTCCCCCCCCCTACGGGGCATAATAATCCTACCAGGGGCACGAGCATATTGAAAAATCAAAAATAAAAGATTTAAAAAATTATTAAAGAATCAAAACAAAATACTCTGAGATAATAAAAAAATACGCATTTACTCTGATATAATACACTTATAAAAATTAATTCTACGCAATGCATTTAAAAATTAATTTAACAGTGCTAAGTTAAGAACAAGTGTAACAATTACTAGTGGGGCTTGTATAAAATTATTTGCAAATTTTAATACTTATCTTGATAATTTGTAATGGAGGGGAGGGGAAGAAAAGAAATAAATAAACAAATAATCTGAAATAAGTAAATCTTTCTTAAGTATTGTCGGCTAGCATGTCGTGAGTTCGATCCCAGTACCACTGAAGACCCACTGTGTAGGGGTGCGATGCACGTAAAATCTGTCAAGAGCTCAAATGTCCTCCCGTTGGTGTGGTGTGGTAGTTAGGAGAGGGGGTGCCAGCTCAGGTGTCGTCCACGTCACTTGACCATGGTTCAAAATTACGCGGACCGTCCCCAAAAGCCCTCATGTAGCTGAAGAGTGAGACGTTAATACTCACTCATTCACTCACTCAATCATTGTCACGGTACTTTTATTACATTCCAAAGCCTTCGGAATAATTTTATGAAAAGTAGTGCATGAAAGGATCGTACTTTAAAAAGACGTATATATACGTCCCGGACAATTAACTCTTTAGATGAACGAGACGTTTATATACACCGGTAGCATTCAAGAGGTTAAAATCGAAATGTAGCTTTAACGTCTAAGTACGTTATTATTGAATTCAATACATTGTGATTATATGGAGAGGGTGTCAAGAAAATTATGATTGAAAATTGGGTAGCAAATATTGAAAGTTGTAAAACCACTGAATTATTCAATTTCATGTGTCAATCAGTTTTAAATTTAAATAAAATTCAGGCCTTTAAAAGTCTAATGAATGCTGGCAATTGTTTCAATAGGCAAAGTTCCAAACTTTACTCTTACGAAAAATAGAGTCGCATAAATGTTTTTTTATTTATTTTCATCTAAATAAAGAAATTGAAAATTTTCGTTGTGACCATTGTAGTTGAGTGGTCAAGGTCACGACCTCCTGAACGGCATTTTTTTCTTTTATTGAGAACATTTATAGATCCCCGTGCACCACAATGCATCCATCACACGGGGGCTTACAGAATCAAGCATGAAGCACACATCACAAAAAAAGAAGAAATTTAAAATCATGAAAGATTAAAATGCAAACATCCATGCTTCTCCGGGATTTAAACACATGCCCTACTGCACTACAGTCAGCGTCACTAACCACTATACCAGATGGGCGGCTCGGCAATGCTTTAACCATGCAGTGGGTTTGAGTTGTGAGGCTACAACAAATCTGCCCTGTAGAGGACCTGATAAACGTTAAATCTTTCATGGCAAGCCCTTATGTTGGCATAAGTATGGTAGTTTGAAAAGTGGGGCGTATTAAAAATCGTCCTCGTCCTTTGACCATGTGACGGGGCTATCCGCGTGAATTTCCAAACTAATCCTCTTGGGTAACTTTGGGGCCAGCATTATGCTAATTAATTCGACTATATAAAGTCTAGATTTCGTAAATATTAGAGAGAGAGAGAGAAGGAGTTGCCTAGCTGTACATAAAGTATCGAAGGAAAACCACTTCAACAAGTTTAGCGCGCATTTGATAGTATTTGATATTTATAAAGTAAAATATTAGATTAATCATTAAAGGAATCAAAGGAATTAGATTTAGTACCGACCTGAAGTTAGCAAGAGTTCGTCTTCTTGTCAATTCTGATAGCTGAGATTACTTAGACGGGAATATTAGATTTGAATGTAAGATTTGAGTGTCAGATTTGAGTATTAGGATTAATCTAGGTATTAGGCAATCACTCCGAGGTTTCCGCTTATAAATTGAACTTGTGTTTGTTATTTGTGTTTTGTCTGTCCTCAATAAATAATTGTTGTTATAGCTTTTGTTGGTAATAATATGTTTCCCCCTACACTTAGAAGCGCGTCGGGCGATGTGAACTCAGTCCAAGAGAAGACTGGGACACGACAACCTAGATTCCAAATTTTGAGACCAATCGTTAATGGATCTTGGTTGTTTCAATGAGCACGTGAATGTTTATTAACACTAGAACATCCGGGATTTCGATTACCCCGAAACGTCCACCGATATCATTTCGACACCACGGTATAAAATATATAAAATAATTGTACTGCGGGACTATTGTTCAATAAGGTTTAGTTTTAAGACGTTTTAAGGTTTAGTTTTAAGACTTTACTTCATGTAATTATCATATATTATGATAAGACCTGACGTTGACATTATGTTCCGCGAAGATTGTTGGAGCGCTGCTTTGTCGTAAAACATTTCAAATCGCAACTCTGCCAGGAACATTACTGTTGTACGGTATCCTTTCTGTGACATCCCCAGAGACATATTTCTCAGGAATTACTGGAATGTTATCAATTACATCTGCATTTTCTTCAGATTCTTCACAGTCACTTTTACTCAATCTTGTGCCTTCATCGGAATCTAAATTAGAGCAAGACAGCTCACCACCATCCGATTCATTCTCAGAAATCCCTCACAACAAACTAGTAATTTCATCAGGGCTTAGACCTTTTCTGAAAGTCATCGATTTAGGGAGTCTGCTCTGTACAAGATTTGAAAATCGAATGAAATTTTATTTTTTTTATCAGCAGATAAGCAAATGATGCGTAACGAAACAATTAGACACAACTATTTTGATATAACTGACTCATTTTCACTGTGAACTCAATAACACTGCATTCAAGGTCAATTAAATAAGCGATAGTACTTTGGGAACTTCTTTTTACTCATGGTAATGATGGATGACAGCTATTTATGATGATGCCTAGGTGTCGAATCGACACCAAAGGACGTTCTAGGTATATTTAGTTGTAAAATCTCTCCTAATTAACTTAGAACCACAAAACGCTTTCTGTGTAATAACCATGAAAAATGATTAAAAAATCACGAAAATTTTTCTAATTTACTGCAATAATGCGGAAAGGAGAACAAACCAAATAGACACCGGTGTCGATTGGACACCGACGGACGTTCTAGTGTTAAAATCACATTATAAAGAAATATGAGGGCTACTAACAATGGGCCAAGAGTAATTCTGAGCCACAGTCAAGTGACTGGGATAAGCACCGGTTTGGCACCCCTTCTCTTAACTACTACACTAACCAACAGGAGAAAATTGAGCCTCAATAAATTTAACGGGCCTCAGTACCTCACGACAGATTTTCAGTGGTACTAGAGATTTAACTCATGAGATGCAGGGCGCAATCTCGTCACCATGACCACTAGGCTACTGCAGCCATTAAAGTACTACAAAGTGTGACATTAATATAGTGTCAGCCAATTATGTTTTTTATAATAATTAATTTATAAGTATATACGTAAACATATATATCGGTTTTTAACTCAGTTTATCACATTTTTTTTTATTATAGTCTAAGTCATAGGTTCTCAACGTGGGTGATAACGCCCCCTTGTGAGCTTTCGAGGCTTTCAGGGAGGGGGGGGGGCAGTAAAAGACCCAAAGAAAATTGGGACGGCGTAGAGATGGCATGGAGGGGCTTGGGTCAGATTAACCTAATATAGTCTAAAAAAGACTAAAAAAAACACGCTGATTATGTAATAACAAAAGTAATTACATAATCAGTAAAAGTATTGTATGCATTTAAATCATTTCTATATCACATGTACGAAAATTCACATACTTCGATAGTTGAAAAGTGGATGAAAAACTTAAAGATTACATTACATTCAGACCTACATTAAAGTGAATTATATTGTAAAATTCTATTTCTGTAGAGTACGTGTTTTCTTTGTGAGCAGTGGGAAAAATGTTTCGTCCACTGCATTTCATTACATATATTATCCAAGAAACATAATTAAATATTTTAACCGGAATCAACGTATGATTCTTTAAAGACTAAAACTGTCAATTTATATTTATTTTTTTTAAAAAAAACCAATAGTTTTTTATTAATTACTTCGTATAATCCAACCCTTTGCCTGTCTTTATAACAGGTAAGCAAAAACTTTTATTCCCCTCTGTTAAATGA
Source organism: Trichonephila clavata (assembly GCA_019973975.1). Classification (NCBI taxonomy): domain Eukaryota; kingdom Metazoa; phylum Arthropoda; class Arachnida; order Araneae; family Nephilidae; genus Trichonephila; species Trichonephila clavata. The sequence goes on along the minus strand of BMAO01020138.1, from coordinate 6,920 downwards.
AGAAAAAATTCAGTAGCGTTCAATTCCAATACAATCCTATCTATGACTAAAATGTCTCATGTTACTCATTTAAATATATTTGAGGCAATAGCTATGTCAGATTCGCGAGTAAAAAAAAATAAAAAAAATTAATTTAAAAATATATTCTATTAGTAATAGGATATGTTTTAAAACTTAATTTTGTTTTCAGCATGTATTATGTACACTCTTATTTCTCTAGAGTGGGAAGGGGCACTATGGAAATATTTACTAGAAAAGGGAGCGCCAGTTCAAAAAAGGTTGAGAACCTATGGTCTAAGTATTGTATCGAAAATGAATTGATAAAAGCTATTCAAAATTCTTGTACGAGAATTTTGTAAGTTTTTCCGTTTCATAAAATGGGAATCTAGTGTATAAGTTTTAACGGGTTTCAATATCATTGTTGGTAAAATAAAGTTTGAAATTTATCTTTCACTGAACTTTTATGATTAAGAAAAAGATAACAATTACCAAGAAAGAGCATTTTAAATTGGTTAGGACTTTTTTAAAAGTAAAAACAGATTGAGATAAGTGTAAGTGGTACTAAACATTTTATTTGAAAGTAATTTTGATATAAAATTATTGGCAAGAATATAATATAGGTTCTCTATTAAAACAATATTTATAATTTGCTTCATATTTATTTTATTCGAGTTGCTTTTGTTATCTCTCGTTTGCTTATCACTGACATCAAACGTAGATGTGAAACAAAAGGTACATTTTCATTTCATTAATAGAATTTCAATTTAGAACTATCGATTAAACTGATTATTTCAGATTTAAATCTATGCAAGCAGCCAAGAAAAATAAAATGACAAGAATGTTTCTAAGGCAAACAATTTTCTTAAAGTATCCTACTACCCTAAAATTATGAATTTTGTACGCCAACTCATTAGCGAAAAAATTATCAAGATTATTATTTTTCTTTTTCTAGAACAAAAACTACGTTTCTTAGTAAAGGCAGATGCCACTACTTTAAGCAAAATGCCATACTTTAAAATATGTTTTATTCGAAAGATGTTTTTTTTTTGAAAATGCTCAAACGGGGAGAGTGATTTTTCAAAAAAAATTGAAAATAATCAACTGATTCCTTTTAAGTTCTGCATAATAATTTAAGTGCTTTAATCTTCAGATTTATCAATCACTGTTTTATTATAAAATTTACAGTCCCTTATGTGAATATGATCACTGTTTTATAAGCAACTTCATAAAATAACTAAGCTAAAGTGCTCTAATTTTTTTTTTAAATTAAAATATCTCTTATCCTAAAGGTCATTTCAAAATTGAATAACATAGCAACACATCAGATTTGAGAAATTGTTCATAAAACTTTGGTGTGAAATAGGCCCCGTTTATGTATTTTTTCGTAAATTTTAACCCACTTTTAGCGCGTTTTTCACGTAGTGGAAAAAAAGCGCTTTTAAGACGCAAATTTTGCCTTCGTTCCATATTTTGTCGCACCTTTTTCTCAGCCAATAAGCAACCAATTGACCTCGGGTTTTCAGCATTGGGTCGCATTTGTGCCCTAGATGAGCCGAATCATATTTAAATTTTCCCATAGTTTTCCCGAATTTTCCTACAAATTTTCCTGAATTTCCCTAGTTTATAACAAAATTTTCTCAAATTTTACGTAGTAAATTTATTGTTTGCAAAAAGTTTTTTTAAAAAAAATCTACCTGCATTTTTTGGAGGAAATCTTTACAAAAATGAGATCTTCACAAAAAATGTTCAGAAAACAAGTACAAAAGGCTCTGATTTTACTTTTTTAATTTCATTCTTTTTTTAAACAGTAAAGTGATAAGATATATAGTGTGAAGCGAAAATAGTTGTAAAATACAACATGTGAAAAACACGCTAAAATTACTTGGCCATGTCAATGATTGATACCTTGTTTCCCATTTTAGTAAAAATAATTTATTTTCCTCGTCTTAATTTTAGCATATTTTTCTTAAAATATACTAAACAAATCTAAAAACAGCAAAACAATCCACATATCTCTATTTTTTTTTTTAAAAAAATGTTGTCACAAGTAGTCGGATACCGTAAGGAACAATTTTTACCATGCTATCAGTTTTTATATCTAGGTTGATAGTAAATTAGAGACATTTGAATAATGTTTCACAGTAATTCTCATGAGAGGGTTATTATAAGAAGTGTCATTATAATTTTATGAAAATCATACTTATAAGTTGTTAGTCTTATTCCCCTAACTTTCACGCCAGACCATAGGACCTAGAGATTGAACTCTATTTCAATGAGGACAACTTCAGATTCTCACAGAATTATAAGATCTCGAACAAGTGAACTAAAACTGAACATAGCTGCTAATGAAGCTTCCAATCTCTCCCTCTCTCTCTCTCTAAGAATAAGGTACCACTTTAAAACAACTAATGGGATTAATTCAATGCTTCTCAAACTTTCAATATTTACGACCCAATATTCAATCATAATTTTCATCGTGCCCCCTCCCTCCATACAATAATATTGTATTGAATTCAATAATACTATACTTTGGCGCTAAAGCTACAATACGACTTTAACCTGCCTTCGCCGTATATAAACGTCTCTCTAAGCCAAAGCATTGATTTCCCCAGACATACATATATGTCTCTCCAAAGTATGAACTTTTCTGTGCACTGCTATTCAAAAAATGATTCCGAACGCTTTGGAATGCACTAAAAAAACCTTGAAAGTGTTTGCGAAGCACTTACTTATTTCAATGGATTTGTTTATTTATTATTTTTTTTCCCTTCCCCAATACATCACATACGCATGCCTAATTGGAAAACGATGGCATTGGGGAGTGAATCACGTATCTTTTAATCTGAAGTTAAGGGATTGTATATAAACCATACAACTTATCAAGATAATTGATAATTTTTGCATAAATCTTTATGTACAAGAAGCCCACGGGGTAAAATGGAAATTATTAAACTTGTCCTTAACTTAGTATTGCTAAATTAATTATAAAATACATCGTATAGTACTGATACATTTATAAGTGCATCTATTAATGTAACTAATAAATGCACTTAGTGTACTGATGAATTTATTGGTGTAAATGTGTATTTATTTCTCTTTTGTCAGAATGAATTTTGTTTGTTTACTTTCAATAAATTAATAATTTTCTTCCATAATCTTTCGTGTTTGATTTTTCAACATGCTCGCGCGCTTTTGTGGAGTATCATGCCCCCTAGGAAGGCACTCCTCACAGTTTGAGGAAGGGTGGATTGATTCATGAGGTGTTTTAATCACATGATAAATACAACTACGCGTATTTCCAGCCAATCAATTCATTAAATTAATATGACGTCACAGTCACAAGAGAAATTCTATCGTGAATTTCCAGCCAATCAAGTCACGCACTTCCATTTTGCTTTTTACCAAAACTTTATGTTAAAACGTAAGTATTTGTCAAAATATATAATGCGTATAAATAAACAAATGCACTTGATTTAAAAGTACAGATTGCTGTGATTTTCTAATTTTGAAACTTTTTGTAGAATCTAAAGATTTTAACATCTTTACCAACTTATTAGATCTGTAATTTTATTCTAATTTTACAAGTAGAACAACAAGTACAATATTATTTTTTACTCCAAAGGATAATACGTGACTACACTTATCATGTAACAGGCTTGACTTTAGCCAATAATTTCCAAATGTGAAATTAATAGAAAACAACAGCATCAATTTTTACAGTTTAACTTAAAAATCAGAAATATTACATTAATAAAATATTTTTAGAAACTAATATAACCATTGTGTTCAAGTATAGTTTTTCAATGCTTACTATTAATTCACTCTCTCCCTATATATATATAGGAAGTACATTGTATGGAACACAGTTACCCTCCTAAATTTATAAAAAGTTACCTAACAGTTAAATAAAAAAAGTTATTAGTTGTACAGTTTATAGATAGATGGCGCCTCTAGCTAAGTAATTTAACAATATTATATTTTCTTAAAAATTAATTCTATATGTCAGGGTGGTACTTTTATTTTCTATAAATTTTAAAATAAAATATAGAGTTTTTAAATGTGTATATAATATTAATGTTACTTTATCAAAACTTAATAATTATATGCGATACTGTAATTGTCCATAGCCGGGGAATATGATTCACGTGGTAAGTCTTTATCTAATAGTTTAACTTTGATTTTTTAAATATTTTAGTAATTATTACAGGCTATAATATTATCGTTTTTCATTAATAGATTATGGTTTTATCTATAATGATAGTTATAAACTCCTCTAGAAATTTATTGCTTTCCCTATGCCCCAAAGTATTGGCAAATTCAGGTGAAGGTTGGCTGGCCGAAAAACATTGTTTAAACCTGCATTCCTGGTTCCTAAGGCTGGGAGTTTGCTTTAGAATTTCTGTGGCTAAATCTATTATATCAATAACTATAGTTATCTTAGGCATATAACTATTTTTTGTATATTTTTGTAATATATATATATATAATTAAAATTTCTCTACAAGAGAGATGAATTAACATGATTAAAACTTAAATGAATTGCAATTGCAAGATAACCAGACAACAGAATTTAAAAGGAGATTTAAAAAAATTGAAATAACTAAAATATAAAAATATAAAAGAATGGATGCTACAGTATTATCAACATTGCTGACTTACGACAGCTTGTATACAGAAAAATTCCTCTTAAAAAATTTCTCTGTATGAAAGTGGGGTTAAACATGTTTTTTTTTTTACGCCAGCCAATTTTCCCCCCTTCTGTTAATAATACCGAGCAAAAACCAATTGGAAATAATGGATAAAAAATCTAAATCCATTGTGAGAAAAAGGTAACTTACCTAAAAATTGCATACAGAAATGCAAATCCCGCGCTAAATCTGAGTACAACAAACAAGTTATTGCCAGATTCTGGACCCAAATACAATTTCAAAACTAAGCAATGGCTGAAAAATTGCACTTAGCAAAAGTATGAAAAGAATAGAAATAATGAAATAAGAATTGTAAACATACTACCATTATCTTAGAGACTCTAAGATAATATGATTTAAAAATTATAATAAATTTTAAAAAATTAATTTTATCTAAAACTAGAAATCGGGGTATTTAAAACTATCTAGGTAGAATAATAAATCTATAATATTAACCTGTTAAAACTATGGAAATTTAATCCTTACTATTTAGAATTTCTTTATTCAAATATCTATTAATAAAACTAATTGGGTAGTTTTGAATTAAACAGTATTTAGTAAAATGTTTATAGTTTTTTGTTTTTTCTGATTTATTTGAAACTAGAAATTTATTACATAGTGTGTAATTAATAACAATATTTCTGAATATAGATACATGCACATTACACTCCCAATGCGGTACTTTTATAATATTGAAATTAAAGTCTTCTCGTTTATCATAAATATTAGTAACTATTTTATTATCTTTTAATTTTATTTCTATATCAAGAAAATTTGGTTCACACACACATAATTGTTACTATTTGTCTGTATTAAATTAAGATATTGTGGATAAAATTAATATTAGGTTTAAAGTTGTCTTGCTCGCCAAAAATGATTATATCATCTATGTAACGAAAAAAGTAATATTCTAAGTTGTCTGTGAAACTATTTTCAGAATAATGTAAATATAAATTGGCAAGAGAGCTGGGCTACCTTGTGGTAGACCATTAATCTGTTGATAATATACATATATATATATATATATATATATATATATATATATATATTACAAAAATATACAGAAAATATTTATATACCTAATATAACTATAGTCATGAGTCATGATAAGAATAGGTTTAGACCACAAAACTACATGTAAACAATCTGGCCTTGGAACCAGGATTGCGAGTTTTAAATAATGTTTTCGGCCTGATGCACTCCCTGATTGCCAATACTCTGGATCATGAGGAAGCTAGATTGCTAGATAAGGTTTAGCTATTATATAAATAAAAATAATCTACTCGTATTAATGTAAAACTATAATATTATAAATATTGCTGTAATAACTATTAAAACGTTTTTAAAATCAAGTTAAAACTATTATGATAAAATCACACCAGTGAGTACTACAAACTATTCCCGGCCTGTGAACAATAACGTAACCATAAAATTATTAAGTTTTGATAAAATAACTATATCTATGTATATACATTTAAAAACTCTAAATTTTTGCTTTAAAATTTATAGAAAATAAAGTACCACCGAACATTTACAATAATTGCTAATTTTAAACTTTATATATGTGTATGATATTTTCAAATTTTCAATGTTATAAAATACTTTCTTCATCCTATTCAAGTGTTCAAATACATTTTAAACTTCTTATGCGTTGACACTTAATCTTAATGAGACTTTTCAAATAAATCCATTAATAAGATTAAAATGAATAAATGAGTAACAAAATAATAGTCTATCAACATATATAGAAAACCCGTTCGTTGTGCCCCTTAGCACAATGGACTTCTAATTCAAGTGTCGGGTTCAGATCCCACCGCATGTTCTTAAATTCTGGATTGTGATTTCATTTTACTATACTATTTTATTCGGTGGTGATGGTGTATTACGTCACTGATTAAACAACGAGGGGCTTTTGGCGACGGTCGCGTAATTTGACCATGGTCGTGACATGGACGACACCTGAAGTTAGCACCCTCCTCTTCTAACTCACATCATCCACCAAGGGAGACGTTTGAGCTCTCGACAGATTACGTGCATTGCTCCCCTATACGGTGGGTTTTAGTAGTACTGAGGATCGAACTCATGATACGCTATGCCATGATCGATGCGCTGAACCAATCGGCTACAGAGCCACACTATTTTGAATAACTAAATTTATTATTGAATAAATGTAATAGTGAATAAAATAGTCCAGCACCATATGTGGAAAGGAAAACGGAAAGTACGGCAGGC